>RCUC01135727.1:0-273063 GCA_003697995.1 Taxidea taxus jeffersonii
TTTTTTTTTTTTTTTTTTTTTGCAAATCTGAACAGACCGTTTTCAGTTTACCTTAAAGGGATCCTCGAACATCTACAACCGTGACCTCTTCTTACTGAACTACAGCCTTCCCTGCATCGTAAAAGCAGATGCTATTTAAAGGAACAATGATCAAATCCGGTTCACTCCAGCCCACTGCAGTCCAGTCCAATCCAATCCACTAAGGACACTCTGGTTGCCACGTCTCAGCTCGGGGCTGCCTCGCCTCCTCCCCTTCCCTCGGTCCCTCATTCCATTGTGGAGTTAGTCACTGGGGTCACCGAAGGGTCAAAGGGCATTCCGAGTCTGCCCAAGCAATTAGGCTTATCACCAAGTCCTGACCTTTCGCTCAGTGAGGAAGATGGCCCACATTTTGAGGCACCTCTCTTCCCACAACACAAAACCCATTTGGAAATTGCTGGATGTCATTCCTTTGCCGGCCACAGTGTTTCTTAATGACAACCCCCGTGTGATCCGAGTTGAGCCAGCACTCCTTGGTAAAATTTGATTCAGGAAGCATTTATTGGTACTTAATATGTGCTCGGCATAATAGGGAATTCAAAAGAGGTAGGCCGTGCTGTTAAAAGCGTACTATAAACAGCTGGAGGGCAACAAAGCTTATGATTGAGGACCAAAAATAAGGAATAAAATCAATGGAACATTGATTATGTAGAACGTTCTGGAAGCTCTGCAGGATGAGGGTTTTTGGAGAGGCAGAGAAGAGATAGTGACACATGGCCTGAGGGCTGCGCTGTTGGAACCTCTGCAGGCTCCCTGGAAGTTTCTAAGCGGTACTTCTCCCTGTCCTGTTGTCTGCTCTGCCACGTCCTTCTCAGAGCAGGGGCCACCGGGTCACATCAGAGCTAGGCCCGGCTTGTCAGTGGGTCACAAGGCTGTCTGGTGTGTGTCATAAAAGCAGTCACTGCTCTAGCATGGACTTAGCAGCTCGCTCTTCCTGGGGGAAGAGACCAGACAGGTCTACGGTTTCGGGGTGGGGGGGAAGATTCAACATACACTGCAAGACTTACTCAGAAGGAAAGCGAACAATAGTTTGAGAAGACGGTGCAAAGCATCTGGGCAACTGGAGTTGTATTCCCGGTGGTGACATTTTCCCATGTGTTCTTCCGATCGCTATGTGCAAAGCCTTCCTGGCAGGGCTCCCTCCGAACAGCAAAGATCATGAGAAGCTGCCATGCCCAGCCAGGAACTCAACAAGTCTGCCCTCAGGAAAGAGCCCTCCCCTGACCAAGTCTCTGATGCCTCCCTGTGCCAAGAAAGAGGAAGGCCTGGAACTGTTTATAGAATGTTCCTTGGATAGCTATACCAAGAGGCAAAGAGCGCCCAGGCCAAACAACTTCCCCAAAGCCTGGTAATCTTCACAAGGGTAGTGGCAGTGTCTGCCTTATCATCCTTTGATCCCAGCAGTTAGCACAGCGCCTGGCTGAGTCTCTCTGTGCCTGGTACGCGCGTGTGCCTGGAGGGATGGATGAGGGGAGCTCTCGAGTCTGGACTGTGTGTATTCTCCTTGTGTCCCCCGTCCGCTGCAGCCGAGCCACCGCCCTCGCCCACCAGTCCACTCACACTCGGCACACTGTGCGGTAACTGAGTAAGTACCTGGAGGTACTCCTTGCTGGAATCCAAGTTGGGGGTCCAGCCATTGTCATCGCCATGGAGCCGGCTTTGCTGAGGCGTCCACCTTTCGTCCGAGTAGGTAGAGGAGGCACTGATCTGCTCATTAGCAATCCGGCCAGATTCCATTCCCAGAGGGACGTTGCACTGGAAGTCTGGGGAAGGGCGAGGGTCAAGGGCAAGATTACATCTCTCAACCTCAAACTCCTGGGATCCCCAAAATGTTGCTCCCTTCTAGGGACAAGTCCTGGCAGGAACTCCCTCATCTTAGAGACCTAATTACACAGCCGAATTTTGAAAACAACTCTGCCAAGTCATGGAGCTTGACAACCCCTCTGGGCCTGAAAAGAAACTAAATTGGGCCTAAAAGAAGTCAGGCTGTGGGTAAATAAGAATCATCATACAAATTAAAAATACAATCTCAAGTATAAGAACTGTTGGTGCTTCAGGCTACAGATGCTCGCAGACGCCAGATGCACCGTAACTGAAATACAGGTAAACGTGTGATAGACTCGTGGCAATCTGGGTGGGCTGATACACTGTGGGAAGCCTGCTTTCTTCACAAACACGCAGGAGGCCCTTCTGCTTCTCTCTTTCACTCAAATGTCTTGCATTCTGGCACAGAAGACCGGCATTATAAAGCAGTGAATACCCGACTTTGGGACATTCCTCCAGGAGCACAGCCACGCCACTCTCTTCCCCTGTGCCCCCCGGGCCTGGGCAAATGGACCCGAAAGTCACAGGCTCTGGCTCCGCACCATTGGTGCAATAGCTGTCCTTCCTGTGGATACCACAGACACTGGTCAGTATCTGCGTGTGCAGGTGTCCGATAAAGCCCAGAAATTTTTTCAGGTATTAAACCCATACCCGGGTCACTCTGTGACGGTGCTGCCCATGGGCAGCTCTTGGTGCCATACTGTTTTCCTGTCCCTCAATCTTCATGAGCTCTTTGAAGAAGAACAAAAGCCAAATCCAGAACAAAACCCATCGCCTTTCTAGTTGGCTGAGCTGCCACGTCTGTGCGTATGCACATGGTAAGCTGTCTACAACCGGGACAGGATGTGCCCAGCTCCAATCCTTAAAGTATGTCTTTAGGACTCAAGAGTTATCACTTGGGTTTCTAGGGGGGAAAAGGCAGCATGTCTGAAGCACTTGTCCTAGAGGAGCTGATCGGAAGATGCAGTTCAGAGTAGATATGGATGGAGGCAGGAGACTCAAGGTCTAGATGGGCATTTCCAGGACAGCTGGGGCTGGGGCTACACTCGAGGCTCTGCAAGGTACCTGGCACACGGTAGTAGAAGCTTGGAGAGCGTGTACACTGAAGCACGAAGCGAAAGTCCAAGCACGTATCAGTCTAGTGAGAGAAACTCTACCCAGGCCAGAGATGTTCAATGTAAAATACACAGACAAAAGAGGGTTACAAATTGCTCAGTTTTCTGACCGTGGCCACTGAGGCTGAGAGAGGGAGAAAAGACTCAAAAAATGTTAGCCTGGGGTGGGGACCCTATGTAGATATCCTAACTCACCTCCCTTTCATTCACAGATGAGAAAACTGAAGTGGGAGATGGTCCCGTGACTTACCCTGGAAATACCTCGTTCTTGGTACACATACCTACTTTCTAAAGAAATGAGTACCCGGCCGACATTTGTTCGACTCTTACTAATCTCTGTCTAGCAAGAGGACACAGCCCCCATTCCCTGAATTCAGATTCTGGAGAATTTCCCTCTACAAATTCTGGAGAATTTCCCTCTCTTCACCGTACATCTCACAGCCCTGATCGAAGGACAGGACAGAGGTTCTCAACTGGCCAACTCACTCTCTGGTGGGTCTTGGTGGATCAGGTAATAGCGTGCAGAGAAGCCATCCTTGGCCACCGCCATGTCCGTGTGAAAGGTCAGGGAGAGGATCCCTGTCGACGAGCGGAGTTCCGAAGGTGTTTTGGTCCCACAGTACTTGCCAATCAGAGGGCCAACTGGACAGGCAGGACAAGAACAGGTCAGTAGAAATGGAAATGTCAAACTCCATTTTCAACGCATTCACTCTTTCCACAATCGTAAGTAGCTCCACAGAGCACCCTTTGGGTATAGAAGAATGACCAAAGATAGGTTCTAAGGGCACTGTCTCATATTTTACCTGTACATTAAAAAATACAGTTGAAAGGTGCCTGGGTGGCTCAGTGGTTAAAGCCTCTGCCTTTGGCTCAGGTCATGATCCCAGGGTCTTGGGATCGAGCCCCGAATCAGGCTCTCTGCTCAGCGGGGAGCCTGCTTCCTCCTGTCTCTCTCTCTCTCTCTCTCTCTGCCTGCCTCTCTGCCTACTTGTGATCTGTCTGTCAAATAAATAAATAAAAATCTTAAAAAAAATACAGTTGACCTTTAAATAACATGGGTTTGAAGTGCACGGACCTACTTATACCTGGATTTTTCTTTTTTGACAAATACAGTACTGTAAATGTATTTTCTCTTCCTTAGGACTTTTTTAATACCATTTTCTTCTCTTTAGGTTATCTTATTGTAAGAGTATAATATATAATACACATAACATATGGAATATGTGTTAATGGACTATTTATGTTATCGGTCAGGCCTCCAGTCAATAGTAAGTTATTAGCAGTTGAGTTTTGGGGAGTCAGAAGGCATGTGTGGATTTGCGGCTATATGGTCGACCGGCCCTCTGAATCCCTGCATTGTTCAAGGGCAACTGTACTTTTTTTCTCTGTTCAAGGGGCAACTGTGTTTTCCCTGACTTGGCCTCATTTTCTTCTCCCGCTCTGTTCTGGGGACAGGCCAGAAAGCTATCATGATAACGCATGACTTACAGAAGAATAAACTGAGGTTTAGGGAGGTCACGTGACTTTGGAAATAAGAGCTGAGACTCAGAACCCAAGTTTTCTGACTTAGTCTTATGCTCTTCTCAGGAAATGAAACTGCTCAGTCATCAAGCCTCCCTGCCAGTGCAAACCACTGAGGCTCACTACAGAAGTGAACAAGTGGCTTTCTCACTGAGACGGGCTACGAAGACCTATGCTGGACGCCAGCTGAGAAGTACCGGTTCCTTCCCGCCTTGGGCGATACAGCTTTTTGACACCTATGACTGTTTTAATTAATAGTAGTAAAATCATAGTAATAATCATGATGATGATGATGAAAGCAGCTTATTTATATGGGTAGGACGCAGGGTTTAAGTGAGCTGCCCAGGCTTACAGAGTTGCCTCAGAGCGAAGCCAGGATCCAGATCTAGTCCGTGTGGCTCTAGCGTCCTACTTGGGCAGAGAGGGTGGTCACGGAGTCATTTTCTGTGGAAATCCTGACACCCTGGGGCAGAAGAGGACATTACGGATAGGCTTTCTCATCCTCATCCAAGCGTCTACTCAGTCTCCGCCTATCCTTCTCCAAAGAAATATTTCCAAGAAAGGAAACTGCCTTTCTGCAATTTCTCTGAAATCATCCTTGGTGAAAAACAAGAAAGAAAGTCATCATGGGTCATACACACACCCTGAGGAGCTTTGAAGCCTTTGTTCTCTCCTTTTATTGTCACCAAAGCCATTCCCAGGCAAAGACGAAGCTACAGAGAAACGTCTCGTGACGGCGACATCACTCACCATGCGGAATGCCGTCCCAGATGTCCAGCCAGTCGTATTTGCAGTCTCCCTCTCCCACCTGCAAAGGGTCGTGCTCCAGGTCAAAGGTCAGGAACTGCAGGATGATCTCCATCTTGGGTTTGGCCAGGATGGTAAAGGTGCAGTCCAAGTTGTGCGGGTACTTCTCGGGAAACCCGGGGGATTCGATGGTCCCGTTGGGGCTTGTGAAGTTTTTGGAACAGTCTTCGGAGCCTGTATGTAAAAGAGAACTGTAGCATTAAGGGAAGAGAAGAAGATGCCCTTCTTTGCTGCCTCGGTCACATGGGTTAGTTCAATGTTTGAGCCCCAATCCCCCTCCTCATATGGTTTTTGTTCCTACTGGAGTGGCCGTTGAAGAAACATACTCTTCACAGCCACGTCTCAAGCCTTTAAGCCAGACTCTCTCGAGGAGAGAAATTAGGGGAGGAGGGCTGGCATGCTCTACGTAACAGAGCAAGAGCACTAGTTGAGGCGCTGGGGAGTAGAGGGGGGTCAGAAAGAAGTGTGTGTGTGAGATACAGAGAGAGAGAGAAAGAGAGAGATTCTCTTGAAAAGAGGAACAGAGTCTTCTTTCTCAATTACTCAGCTGCTTGCTCCAGAAATGTAAGTTATTTCAATCCTTAAGGAAGGCTTGCTGATTGCCAGCAAGGAAAACAATGTCACCCCTTATTTATTGCTGACCTCAACACTAGCCCCTATTGTACCAGAGCCAACGAAGTGCCCCCTTCTCCCTCCAAGATCCAAGGTGCCTCAGGGGAGGGGCAAAGGGGAGCTCGGGTCTCATTCATGTCATGACTATATTGAAACGAGCTGCTCTGTAGCGGCAAGACAATTAACAATCGACTTTTGTAGCTGGTGGATCACAGCAGGGCGTCGGGGATGTTAAAGGCCGCTCTAGCAGCAAGTTTGGAAAAATGCGCCAGTGTACTGACATTTGGAAGGCTTCTGGTCCCTTGTGGTGGGGAGGGCCTTGTTTCTCTCCGAAGCTCTTGGGGCTCTTTCCTTGGGACTCCGGGAGGCGTTCTTATTAAATGTGGCGCACATTCGCAGTCCGGTGCAGGCTTGGATGGCAGTGGGAGCTCTAAGAGGATTAGAGCCACCAGATCTGGGAATGCCTCTAGGTGGAGTCGCATTAAAAGGGTCCTCATGGGTTGTAAGCCAGGAAGGGCCTCTGGCGGGTCCCGGGACACTGCAGCCCAGGCCACTGGCCCACAGAGGAGCCCCGGGCCAGAAGCAATACTAATCCATGGTACCATCAGAAGGCTGGACTATCACAATCGATTTCACTGCATTCTGATTTTAAAATTAAAAAAAAAAGGGTAGCAGGGTTTATGAGGAGGATAACAGGCACTCCAAGCATGAAAGAAAAATACAGAAATACTCAATAAACCAGGTGTTTACTGGCAGAAGTGTCCTCTGGGGAACCCACTGCAACAGAACTGTGTGATGTCAACACACTGATCTCCGCCTGCAGCGCTGTCTTCATCCTCGGTTCCCTCGGCAGGCCCCTCTGCAGGGCTCCCTCTTGACTACAGCTCTCTGGGAAGCGCAAGGGTCGGCAAAGGGGCCATGCAAAGAGGTGGGAGAAGGGGGACGGCGATTTCCTTTCGCATCAGACGGAAATCCCAACACCCCTACCCGCCCATCCGTGCCCTCCGCCCTTCCCACCAGCGCTCTGCCCTGGCAAGGGGGGACCCCGTGCCCGCTGGGGCAAGAGCTAACCTTTTCAGGGTTCTAAACGCTCCCAAAGTGCCACATCTGCCCCTCGGAGTCTCTGTGCTCCGTCAAGGGCAGGGCGGCCCCGTGGGCAACCAGGTCTGCAGGGCTGAGCGGGGACAGTCTTTCCCCAGTGTGTTTTCCGCCGAGCGCCCAGCTTTGTTTACTGCCAAGCCTCACACTCTGGAGGGCCTCCTCAATAGTCAGGGATGAGGCGGTCTGGCAAAGCCAAGCCAGCTGGCAGGTCTTCGGAAGGGCTGCGAGGAATCTTGAAAAGGTTAGTGTTCATTGCTATTGTGCGGCCTTCTCCATGTGGGTCACTTAGCCAGAGGAAATTAACTCTCTCTCCACAACTTGCTTTCGAAACTAGAAGAGGCATCCTGACATTCCCTCTCTGGGTTTGCTCTCTCGTCATTCCCTTTCAAGGCCAGGGGAATCCCCATCTCCCTGGGAGCGGGGAATTTTTGGTGGAATCTTTCTTTGGTTCCTCCCATCCATAGGGGACAAAGTCTTCCACAGTGGGATACCTCGTGAGCCCGAGAGAGAACCTGGAACCTGTTTCCAGGGTTCAGGGTTACAGTCCTGCATTTGAGTGGTCAGAATTTTTCAATGTGATATCCTTACGGCAAAACAAGCAAACAAAAACCACCAAAAAGCGTGTGTGTATCTCTCTGACACATGGCTATACATGGGTATATCGTCTGGCTTATTTTAAATGAGGAAAAAAACCAGTTTTATCCTTTCTATGCAGAACAATCACACTTGTCCATTACAGGGGCACCTTCATCTCTAATTGTGCCACTCAGAGTCAGGACTATGGGTAAAGTGCCAGAAAGCAGGAGGCTGAAGAGTAACTGGAGAGGAGATCTCAGAAGAGGAGACCATCTTGGGACAAAAGTGGAATCTTGTAGACATCAGCTCATCCAAGATCCTTTTCTGCCAGGTGTTAAAAGAATTAAAGATTAGGGGCACCTGGGTGGCTCAGTGGGTTAAAGCCTCTGCCTTCAGCTCGGGTCATGATCCCAGGGTCCTGAGATCGAGCCCCAAATCAGGCTCTCTGCTCCATGGGGAGCCTGCTTCCCCCCCCCCTTCGCCTCTCTGCCTACTTGTAATCTCTGTAAAATAAATGAATAAAATCTTAAAAAAAAAAGAATTAAAGATTTAAAGAAATAGCTCAGTCAACAAATGCTCCAGTTCACTCGATGCTAAGGCTATCCACGCAAGCTGGGGGATTTCGGCTGCAGTGAATGATTTCGTACCAAAGGACTCTGGTGTGAAAAATGCCCCCTCCACCGCCTTTTTCCACTGTCAATGTTACAATAACTCTGCAAGCGAAAGGAGAATCTGCATGCATAAAGTTATTTAAAACTTTATGGGGGGATTTATCCCATTGGAACTTTGCCCGACCTTGAAAGGTGAATTCAGTTCAAGAAGTAGGACTAGAGGGCACTTGCTAAGGTTTCTCTGTCTGTGAATGACCCCAGGGTTTTCAGTTTCTGAAATGTCACTGGACACCAGGAAAGAAAACTTGATCTTGAACTTTGGTCAAAAGAGTATCAGAAAACGAACAAACCAAAAAACCCATGTTTTCCAGTGATTCAGCATCCAGTGTTACTTTTAAAGTCATTTTAAAATTCCTTTCTCCGTTCTGCTTAGGATTGGGCAATCTGAGATCCTTTAGGTCTGCGAGCTGTTTTGGTTTGCTCTTTTATACGTGGACGGTCTGGCATTATTCCGACGCTTTTATAAACCCCTTCATTCAGGGCAGACAGGAACCTCCCACTCCAGCCACATGTCCCCCGTCTAGACCCGAGCTGGGGGTTTGCGTCTGTCAGGAGAATTCTGCAGCCGAGGCTGGCCAGGGCGATGTGCCATCAGGTTTCCCCAGTCCTCAGGAGGGTTATCTTGTGTATCTGTGTTTACAGTCTCCCTTCTTTCTCTATGAATCTGACTAGCAGACATAGCTGTGTTTGGATTTCCGAGTCATGGTCACACATTTCTTTCATGTTCCGTGGGTGACATCAGCGTTGTGTATTTTCTTTCAGGACCCCGACAGTGGAAATGTGGGGGCAGGGAGGGCATGGCACCTGGAGGAATGCTCATCCTTCTGGACGTCTCAGCTTCGAACTGAGTCGTATATGGGGTTGATTTTCATGCCAATAGCTGCTCTCGCAGGCAGGCACGGTGGCAGGAGACAGTGGACCCCAAGAAGAGCACTGGGTTCTCGTTTTCTCTCTTAGGTTCCCCCAGAAATGTGGCTGTTGTCTGTGGGGCTGTGCCCCACTGCAGGAATCTCTCTCCTCCTTCTTTAGGCCATCCTAGTCCTTGAAGCAGGTTGGCCCACTGCTCCAGGAACTCCGCCTGCCACGGCTGGAGTTCCTGTGTCTAGAGTATCCACAGACGAGCGGTCCTGAACACAGCAGCGCTCTGTTATGCTACCCTCTGGTGCGTTTTAACTTTTACCCTCATCCCTGCAAATGCGCATCGTGGAGAGGGTTAGCATTCACTCCTGCGGCTTTCGGAGAAAATGGCACCATCCTTTGGGAAATACTAAGTCAGGAAGCATGAAACAGAGATGAGTTCCATGGTCCTGTTCACCCTTCCAGTGACTTCCCTGGGCCAGGTCCCCACAAGACCCGGCGTGCAGCTGCTTTCCGTTCCCTGTCCACACAGGGGAGCTGAGTGGCCGCGTTAGCACTGGGGGCCTGGCTATCGAATTGACTTCCCAGATCCCCCGCTTGCTAAGCCACTAAATGGAGCCCTCGTTCTCATAACCCGATCATGTTAATTCTACTACTCGGTGCTGATTCCTATTGCCTCAATATTAGTTTTCTTCTCGGTTTACATAACTATTTACCTATGGTCATCCAACAACATCCACTGCGCGTCTGTTACACGCGAGGGTTTGAACACCTGTTTGCCCGCGAGAAGAGGGCAAACATCCCATTTTTATTCCTTTCTATCTTCTCTCTCCCCACCGCTCCCCAGCAGAAAAGGATACGAGGAAGGTTCCAGCTGAGCCAGTGGACTGACCCATCGGAATCTTGCACAGGACTCTAAGGAATATGGATTGAGGCATTCAGGAGCCTCACACCAGCCTCCTGGGACACTGGACACAGACTTCGGTCCCTATGACCTCATGTGGTTGGGAGCGTGATGACCCATGACAGACGGGCCTTCTTGGGACTTGTGCCTGGGGACAGTCTGTGCTCCCACTCCGGCTCGATGGTGGCTGGACATAGTTCCCTCGGGCCTGCCCGTTCATTGGATTCTACGCTCTTGCTCTCAGGCAGACAAATCTGACAAATATTTAGACAGGGTGGATATAAAAAGTGCTTTCAGCAGCTACCACTTCCTTTCAAGAACTGTTTAGTGAAAAGAAAATATATATGAATAGGTCCCCTTACACTGAACTCAACAGGCGCCGGACCTGAGTCTCTTGATGACAAGGCGGATGGCCTCCCCTTGTACAGGAGGACTCCATCCACCAGTCGTAAAACGGAGGCTCGGAGGGGCCACACTGGTAGATGGGGTGAGAGCCTGTGAGTGGGGGAGCAGGCCAGGGGTGAGTGGGGAGCTGGGGGGTGCGCCTTTCTCAGCCTCAACATACTGAGCTCTCACACGGGAGGGATGGGCACACCGCTCGGAGCGCGTCAGTGTAGATACTGAACCAGAGACTTGGGAGTCAGGCTTGGGTTAGTCCGGTTATGGAAGTAAGGATGGACCCATGTTCTCAGAGCCTAAAGTAATCGAAGGGGGGACTAACAGAAAGCAGGCAGTCACCTTAAAAGAAGTGCAGTGTTCTGTCTCTTTTCTACTATCTTTCTGATGGCTGTTTTTCCTGGCATTTAGGAAGTCGGGGTTCAACAGGCAGGAGAGGTAAAATGAGCCAGCAAGGGGAATTCCGAGGAACCACATTCGAATATAAAACCTACTGTATGACCCCACTGGTAAGAGCTTTTAGAGACTCTAAACACTGAAAAGACTATGTCCTTCTGCCCATGAAATTCTGGATAAAGGCAACATTAAACCATGAAGTAATTAGGAGGAAGTTCGACCAAGTTTTGCTTTTTTCCCATGAAGATTACTGTGATTTTTAAACACACACAAAAATCGAATTCTTTTCGAAAGTGTTTCTCTATTTTATTGGTGCTCCCTCCTCTCTCGGTGCCACAGACAATGCTTGTCTGCCTGGCGGGCACATCCAGCGCTAAGCATGCAAGGCGCGCTCTCAAGTTGGATTGTTAAGTTAAACCGGCTTTTTCATCTGGGGCTGTGTCCATGGTCCCCCTGAGCCTCTCTTCCAACTCCAACAACTTAGGTAACTTTCCACTACGCACATGGAACTATCACACAGTTCCCTTGGACCGTGCTCCAGGGCCAGACACCGATGGCGGCCCTGTGTCTTCTCGGGCACACCCAGAACCCCGCTCTGCACCCATGCCCGCACTGACCTGTCTTGAAGATCTCGTAGCGCAGGGAGAAGCCTGCCCCCTGCCGGGCGTAGTCGGAGGTGAACTTGATGTAGAGCACGGAGCCCGAGGAGATGATGGTGGGTGGGGCGATGTTCCCACAGTGCTTTCCCAGGAGGTCTGCAGATTCACTGTCTCCATCCCGAATCTCGATGAAGTCATACCTACGTGAGGTTGGTACAAAGGGGCCCGTATGAGCAAAGATCACTCTCAGGAGAGAAAAGGGACCACTGTCTCACCCCAGCTCCTGTGCTCGCCCTTTCTAGACACCGGGGTGCTTCAGATTGATAAACAAAGGCCACTTAGGTTTGCTTCTTTTTATAGAGTGGCCGACCTGGATATAGGATGCTGCATTGCCTTATTGAAGCCATGGAGAGAATGGGCGCCTCGGTGGATGGCTAGATTTTAGGGCCTTATCTCTTGCCCACATAAGAACCATAGCATCCTTCTATCAGTTATCTCCAAACAAGCACTTTTCCTTCCTTCCATAGCACCATTTTTATTTCCATCATGATCTCTCTGAATCTTAGTCTTTTCTTCTTAGCTCTGCATTACTGCAAGTTACTTAACCCCTCTGAGATCAATTTCCTCATCTGTAAGATGGGGATAAAAATATCCAGTTTAGAGGGCTGGGTTGGAGATGAAATAAAGGATATGAGGAAGGTGCTCGGTCGGCACTGAGCCAGGCACACTGGGGACGTTCCTGAGAGATCTGCTTACGTTCCTGCTCTCTCCCCCATGCTCCTGTTTCCTCCTGGGTCACCCCCTCTTCCCTTATCTTTAATTGTTAGTGATAAAGACTCCTGGGTGTGGGCCCCCTCCCTCCTTGAGATGACTAACAATTTCACCTCTAAAACATCTAGTCAACAACACGTTTTTAAAAGGAATCAGCATTGTATTAGAGAAGCCCATAAAAACCTTTCTCCCAAAGCAGGGGGTGAATCCCCGGGGACCCAGTGTCTAGAAGCATATAACTATTAGCCTCGGCAAGAGGCAGAGCAGGCTGCCATCCCTGCACGGAGGCCTGAGCTCATTTCCAACAGAATCAACCTGGCCCCAGGTTGGGGAAGACTCATCAAAGACAGACGTCCTTGGCTAGGTCCGCAGGATGGCGCACACACCGCAGGACGCCATTTTAACTGTACAGGCACACATTCTGGGCCTTGCTGTGTGCTCTGGCCGTCTTCATGGTGCCGACTCTGTGCTCCTCCCTGGGCTCCCAGTGAATACCACTGTCTCAGCTGCTGAGGTGGGCGAGTCCTTCCCCACCAGCTCCCTGCAAACTTCTGGTCGCTGTGCCCACTATTTACTGATAACCACCCCTTTCCTTCTCCCTCTCTGTTTGTTTATTTTGCAGCAAACTGTTAAAACAACATGTAAGAAATTTCTTTCTTTTGGGTAAAGAGAGGGAGAAGCGACCCTCCCTGGGTGAGCCCTGCAGGCTCCTGCCACACACACAGGGTCTGTGGGAGCTGGCTGCCTGCGGAAGCTGCTTATTTGAGCCACAGTGGCCCAAGGCCTCACTGCGGCCCCCAGGAGCCATATTTCAGACTGCACAGCCACTTATGAACAAACAGGGCAGTGCAGGAAGTGTAAGGAATGGACTGGGATTAGTTCAGTCTTAGACCCCAAGGGCTGGAATCCTATGGTCAAAAGAATCACAGAAGCTGGTGTGTCTGGAGTAGACAAGATGGCGGGTCTCCGCCCAACAGCTCTGGAGAGATAGCCACAGGCTGAAGAAGGCAGTGGGGATGGGGGGATCTGCAATTTCAATGTGGGAGAGGGCTCTGAGTTTGAAAATGTGCTTCCTCACTTCCAAAACAAAAGGGGAAAGATAGTTTGTTCTCAAAGGAAATTCCCAAACCTTCTGGAAAATCCCTCCTTGGTATTTCCACTCTGAGGTAAGTACTGTTAGTCAGTCAATCTCAGCTGAGTAACGGTGATGCCCCAGCAGGGCGTGCAACTGTTGAGAAGCCAGCCGTGTTCTGGAAGCAGATATTACCCAGTTCCCCCGAATAGTGGATGTAGGAACCTGGATGGAAGAGGCCCATTCACCCCACCCCCCAAGCTCCTCCCCTTCTGGGCCGTGGCTGATCCCAGAAGCAGAGAGAACTAGGTTTGGATCCCAGTTTGGCCTTGTTAGCTGGGTGACCTCAGGCGAGTTACTTAACCTTTCTGATCCTTAGCAATGGGGAAAATGACAGCCAAATAGGGATATTAGAACCTTTTTTTTTCCTAGGGTTGTTGTGAGATTTAAATGACCAACGTAATCTATATAGAGAGTCAGTACTCAGCCTGGTCGTTAGTCAGCCGTGATTTGTTGTATCCTCACACCCATTTCTGAGGTGAATAGAGCAAGTGAGCAGAAGTGCGGCATAAGTGGAATGAACATCTGTTAAAACATTTTGGAGTGCATTTTGGCAGAAATGTGACAAACCCTTTAATCCAGCCATTCCATTGCTAGGAATCTTTCCTAAGAAAATCATCAGACAATTGTGAAAAGATGTATCTGCATCTTTGTGGGTGTAGATATAATTAAAAAAAAAAAAGCACAAGAAAAGTGAAAAGATGCTTTGTTTATAAATAGCACCATATCAAAATGTCTAACAAAGGAAGGTGGGTAAATCAATTTTGGCATATTTATAAAATGGAATGCTCTACTGCTATAGTGAATTGATAGTGTTTTAGGTCTAGCTATTTTGTTTTTATGGGAAAATGGCCATGCTATGTTGTTAGTTTAAAAAAATGGATTTTTAAAAAGCAATATGTTAAAATACCTACATGTATATGTGTGTACACATATATACATATACATACACACACAATCTTGCATACACAAACAGAAAAAAGTTTGAAAGACTACATGAACTAAAATATTAACAGTCGTGAGATATATGGGTGGTAAAATCAGTAATTTCTACTTCTCTCTTTGTTCTTTTCTATTACCTGAATCACTTATAATGAGCTTGCATTTCTTAATAAGCCACAAATGTATAAAATAAAGCTGCTTCCATTAAGAATTTTTTTTTTTTTCACGGTGACAGATGGTAACTGCACCATCATGGTGAGCACTGGGGAACGCATCCAATTGTGAAATCACTATGTCCTATACCCGAAACTAATGTAACGGTGTATTTAACCATATTCAGTAACCCATAAAGCAGTACACGATAGAATAAAAGAAAAAATAAGAAAGATTTTTTTGTTCAAAGTAGGACAGCAGAGAAAAAGAAGCCAGCTGTCACGATGTGGCAAATGAAAATGTAAATCTCATCATCACCATCATTAGCGTCGCCATCCGTGTGTCCCAGAAGTGTAGTGAGGACTAAGTCCAGTCACAGTGCTGGGTCACCTAGCACGGTGCCAGGGACGTGGCCCACACCCAGAAAATACTTGAAGGTATTTTTAAAAAAGATAACCAGATATCTCCAGGCTTTGTGTTGCCCGTTTCTCCAGAAAGGACAAAGAGAGGTCCAGACATCCCACTGGCTGGGTCATCAGGAGGGGAGGTTCTATCTGGTTGCCTAATCACGCATGGAGTAATTTAGGGGATTAACACAATCAGCGACGAAGTGGGCTCCCTAGCAAATGCCACGGCTCTAAGCTTGCCTCAACTTACTCCGTGGAGGTACCACCCAAATCCTTTTTTTTGTAATGCTGGCGGCTGCAAATACGTCCTTACATATTTACACACACACAGTGAAGGGATGCATTTCTGAAAAAGGTTTATTACATATCAATCGAATTATAAATTTTCTTTCTGGGCTTGTTATTTAAAGGACCCCTCTGGTAAATCCTTTTGTGAAGCAAATAATCACCCTTACTTACACGTCTTAGAAAAACTGGATTTTCCTATCAGGTTTGCTTGAGTTGCCCCGAGTGACAACTTGGTGGCTGACTCCCCCGCCCCCCCCCCACCCCAGTGCCCAGGCTCTGCCCTGTGGACAACACAGTCTTCTGGCTGGGCTTTTTGTATAAAGGGCACACACTGAATGACATGCTGACTTCACACAGAACATCTCATTTATGTCCTGTATGACTGACTCATTTGGGGAAATTTTTTATTATTAGGGATTTGCTACAGCTGGAGTAAATCTCCTTAGACATTTCAGTGTTGTCAGGTTCATTTGGAAGAGCTCGTGGGGGATTAGGAAGTTTGTGGCCTTGGAATAAATACGGCTCCGCACTGAGCGGCTGATAGCCAGCATTTGTTTGGTAAAGGAATCTGGGGTCCAAACTCGGGGCTCACCCCCAACGACAGCCAAGGAGGACAACCTGAAAGGCCATTCCTCTTAGAACACAGTATTCATCTTCCAGAAGAAAACATAAACCAGCTAATGGGCATATTAACTACTGTGTTTGCATTTCATTATTCATAATCTCCCTCAAATGAAAAAATTCCTTCCAAAGCTTTAACACTACCTTTTATTATTTTAGCCATCGATTTACTTTCCTAAGCTGAAGTAGCCATTTTCACTCCTACCTTTTTCCTTTTCTCTCCAAAATGGCTCCCGGGTACCTTTTTACTTTTCTCCTCACAGATTCTGACATCTGCATGTGGAGCGTTTGACTAGAGAGCGTTTTCTGTACGTTCTTCCTCGACTTCAAAGTCTTAATTTCTCTCCCCAAACCCACATTTGGGGCGTGGGAATCTTGACGGTGGAATTAATTTTCAGAGTCCACGGGAGAGGTATGAAAAAGCAACAGACTCCTTGCCTCCTCTCATCACTAGGCAAACATGAAAAGAGGCTTTCTAGTTTCCATAACTCTATCCATGCTTGACACTTCCCAGCAGGCCCCCGAAGGCTGGGTTAGCCAACTGAGCCTGAGCTAGAAGATTCTTCACGACATCCAGGCCCTTCTCGAGTGGCCAGATGATGTCCACCCTGCCAGAGTCCCCCCCAGGGACTGCCACTTAGAACTGCTTGTGAGGAGATTTCTCTGTCACAGGTGGAGTACTTGGTGCTCTGGGGAAGAGCGCCGTGCCCATTCTATGCTACTTGGGTCTACACATCACAGCACTCATGCCCCCCCCATGTCTGGAAGCCAACCAGTCAATGTCTCTTTTTATGCTACTTGTATCACAAATTTTTAAGACCTCACACTTTGCACATGGCAAGCTCTTTCTAGCCCCTGGGCTTCTGCATTGCCTCTTCCCTCTGCCTGTGATAACTTCTTCTGTGGTTGGTGCCGTCTCCTTCTTCTCAGTGCAAAAGTCACCTCCTCAGAGAAGCCTGTCCTGACCACCCTATTTCAGACCCTTCTTCTCTGCCTCGCCATCTTCATATTGCCTTTATAGCTATTATCATTCACAGAGCTCTTGTCAATATACTTGTTTATTTGTTTGGAATCTGTGTCCTCACTACACAGTAAGCACTACAAGGGCAAGGGCCTTGCCTTTTTACTGCAGAATTTCTACTCTTTCCACGGTTCCTGGCATAGAGCTGGGCTTGTTATTCTTTGGGGTGCGAGCAAATGAAGGGGGGGCCTACAGTTGGTAAGTTCGGGAAGAATTCACTCTGTGACGACGTTTCCCGAGGGGATGGATACATTTGGTCCATTTTCTACTCTTTGCCTTTGTGCTCCAACGCATTCACTGAGCTATTCTGGTTTTATCTGGAAACCGAAATGTTGCCTCATGACTCGAAAACATGAAATATAACATTTTGAGTGGAAGAAACATCTCAAATCATGCTGACAGCATTTTCACTATTAGCGGCAAACAAATCAACTATAATTAAAATGCTGTCAAAGTGATTTGAGATTTTTCTCACACTTTCAAAGTTCCATATTTCATGAGTAGATTATGGAGGCCAGAGAATCTACCACCTCCTGGAGTGCCTTTCTTCTGGGAAGCTCAAAGACATCGACAAACACTGTCTTATTAATCCTTACATTAAAACCTGCAGGGAAAAGAGGAGGAAAACACAACACTGTCATGTACAAGTTCGCAGGGAAGAAGCTGCCTGAGACACAAAGAGGCTGTGGGCAGGTCTGCACGAGGCCCACCCAAGTCTCTGGTACAGTCAGGCCCACAGCCAGGTCACCTGGTCTCTGGCTCAATAGAGAAATCCAGCCTTTATGGAGAAATCAGTTCAAGGTCAGGTCAGATTTTTTTTAAAGAAGCAAATTTCATTTCCTTGAATTTCTCCCTTTCATCAGGGCCACCGATTTAAGAAGAAACTGGAACAGCACTGGGAATATCAGTGGAAAGAAATACCAACCATTTACTGAGCATTTATTATGGGCTAGGTCTCATTTAGATATTACTTCATTTAATCCTCATTGAATAACACCCCATGCTGTTATGGTTCCCACCCATTTACAGATGCAGAATCTGGGGTTCAGAGAGTCTAAGTGACCTACCCAAAGTCCCGTGAGAAGGACAGGTCGGAGGCGGGCCTGAGACCCAGGGGGTCTCACTCCTGGGCCTACAGGCCTTACCTCCATCCCGTGAAAGTATCAGATTGTGCCCATACAATAGCATCAGAAGGTACAGGGTATAAAGAAACCGCTTGATTTCCATTAGAGACTTGGCAGAATCTTGCTCTTTTTTATTTAGCTGTTTTGTTTAAACAAAGCCTAGAGGACTTGCCAGAATTAATAGACAAATCACCGATAGGTTTCAAGATTCACCCAGTTGAAATCTGGCTTTCAAGTGTTCAGATGGGATAACATATTAATTTTTGTAAGTGAAGTATTTTTATAAGCACATATATACCCATATGTGAACATATGGTCCATCGAGTGAGAAGACAGTATCCTGTGTATTTATAAGCTCTTAAAGTATCATCTAGAGCACATATTCCTAAATCCATGAATTTCTAGTAAGACCCACAGATGAGTTTCAGTAGGTGAGAGAAGCCCTATAGTCAAATGCAGAAATTTTGTGCGTTTGTGTGTACACACATTTTCCTAGGTCTGTGACCAAAAAAAAAAAAAGAAAACCCACAAAAACATTAAATTACTGTGATACAGAAACATATCTGTCAATAAGCGGGTGTGTTCTCTGAGAAGTGTGGGGCACGGGCTTTGTAGGCAGACCCAGCTGTTTCCAGCACTCGTTAGCGGCAAGAACGCAGGCGAGGCACTGAACCTCTCTAAGTCTCAGTTTCTTCATCTATAAAATGGAAATAACCATGGTCCCCACCTTGTGGGGCTGTTGGAAGGACTGTAAAAGTCCACACAAGCCCAGAAGGGTGCTAGATACCTACGAACATCCCTGGGAGACACTGGTTATTTTTACTATCACTTGTGTTTTTACAAAGCAGGGTAGCAGACGTGAGGAAGAGAAGGGTTACATACACATGAATCAAACAGAGCAGGGAATGAAAAGTCACAACGTTAGGGACGGTCCCGATGCCGATGCCCCCCAGCCTCAATGTTAGGGGTGGCGGTTTCTAAATCCTCCCTTTGTACAAATCCACCAATAGTGCTTCAGTCGCTTGAGTTTTGGAGATTGCCTTTCACTCTTGTGTTTCTGAGCCCCGGCTCCAGAACCAGCCTGCCATGCGGGGTTCAGAACAGCCTGTGCCTTCGCACTCCAACCCCCTCGCCAGCCCACCCCCCACGACTTTGTGGGTCTTGAACAACTAGGGGTCGACCTCCTTCACTGTGGCGAGTTAATGCCTGTCAACAGCTCAGTACAGCGCCTGGCACATAGTAAGTCCTCAATAAATAAACGTCAGTCATCATTAGTACTATTACTGTTGTCGTTATTGTTATTCTTCGCTTAATAACTGCAAGGACCCCAAGGGGGCCAAGACTCGGCATCGGTTTGCCTCTCAGGGTTGGCGCCGCTGCCTTTTTAATGGCGACTGCTGGCAGTTGCCTTTTCTTCCCTCGTGTCTTCCCACCACCCGTCTCTGATGTTCCGAGCTTATCCACAATCCCCGCACAGCCAGGGTCTTCGAGGCGCCTCAGAAAGGAGGAAATCTGACCCCCCAGCAAAGGAAGTATGCGAAGAAAATAACCCAAAACAAACCGAAGGAATTATTCCAGAAAACCTTGAAGGCAAGAAAATGGAAATACAAATAACGTCTATTTATAATTGCTGGTTGTTTTCCGCAGAAGCCCCGGGATGATGGAGAGGGCCCTGCCGATCTCATTGTTCCTGACGGAGCAGGCTGCCAAGATCGCCTCGCGCCGTGAGGAAGGAGGCCGCTGCAGACAGGGTGTCTGATAAGTCTCGCTGAGGATGAACTTTCAGAGAGTGAAGGGCACACAACAAAGCCTCCAGCTTCTCTCCCCTGGCCCCTCGCTGAACACCGCTTCCCCCACTGACCTGGCTCCCCAGCAAGGCGCATTCCTGAGGCCACAGATCGGTTCCACTTCTGGACCAGTGAGCGCCCGGGAGGCCGGTTTGGATGGAACGTGTTTGCTTATGTAAGGAAGGATTTTCTAGGCAACCAGTGCCAATGTGAAGTTCAATGCTGTTGGGCAGGCTGTTTTCAGCACGACGGTTGGGTCTTTTTTCCATCTGCGGTACACGCCTATAAAGTCCTCACTCTCTGCGCTTAGCTCAAAGGGCTCCTTGTTAGCATTTTGTAATGACACCAGAGTAGGAAGTAGGTAAGAGTAGCCCATAATTCATGTCTGTGCCCCAGCAGGCTGGCGCTCAGATGTGAAGGTGAACCCTGCCCAGCAAGGTCAGACTGGTCTACACTGGCCTGGATCAATCGAGCTTGCATGCCTCAGTTTGCCTCATCTCATAAATGGGAACAGGGCCTTCTGGGGCTGGTTGGAAGGGGCAGAAAGCAACTGGCATCCACTAAGGGGAAATCAGAGTACACCATCCCAGGGCCGGGGTGTGCTGGCAGCAGCAGCCTGACACTCGGCCGGGCAAATGGTTCCCTCTGAAACAAGCGCTCGCTAACCTTGGCTCCCAGAGGGTCTAATTGTGAGAGCAAATCATAACCTTCCCATCTGTCCGAAAAATGGGAGCCTGCTGGGAGTGAGGCGTACTGGGCACCAGGGAACCAATCACTGCATCGGAAAAACGTTTTTCTAGGGGTTTAGGCTCCCAGTCATGTTTCTGTCCTCTTTGCTGGCATCCAGCCCCCATAACAAAATTTATAAAATACAAAGCTTGCCTGAAAAATGTACCCTGCAGAAATCCAAGCAGGAGACCATTTGGGAGTATGTGGCTGGTGTGCTGGGCCCTTTCCTTGGGTTTCATTCACTGCAAGCCTCGGGTTACAGGGCTCAGAGCTTCTCCTGGCGCCAGGGGCGGACTTGTCACGATAATGCAAAAAAGCACGTTAGTTGTGGAAATGATGGGCCTGTGCTAATGACCAAGCAGGAAGGTTGCTGCCACGCCAGGGTGGACACTCTGAATACAGCTCTTAGTGGCCAGTCAGCTGGGACAGCTTCCGCCTCTCCAACCAGCACCGGGTGACCGGTGCTTTCCTCGACGACTGGGTCCTGAAGGTGCCGGGGCTGTACTGGGAGCAAAGGCAGCCCGGTCCGCCTGGTGCATTTTAAAGCATTTGCCTCTCCCCATCACAGAAATGGTCCTGTATTCTGCAAGAACTGGCCAGCATCTCTTGTGGGGGGTGAGGTGGGGGAGTGGAGGGTCAGTGGAAGGAGCAAACATTCAGGAATATTGGGTTCTCTTGGCAGGAGGCTCCCTAAGACTAGGAAGAACTATGTCTAGAAAGGACAGCAGCTTCTATAAGAAAGGGAACCAGATTGCAGGAAGTCTCTGAGCAGGATGGGAGCAGTGTGAGTCAGACCTCGAAGGACCTTTATTTATCCCATAGCATCGCAGCCCGTTTGCTTTGTGCAAGGAACTGTTGGCTGCGGAGCTACTGACTTCGGAGGGGAGCGGCAGGGGCCCCCCCTGCACCCGGGGAGGGAGCACTAGTGCCAGGGATAAGCTGTGAGGGCCACACCAGTCTAAGGGCCCCGGTGGGCAGGAGGGCCGTAGAGACCCCCAGCCGAGCAGCCTCAGCGCCTAACCTAGCTGCCTGCCGGGAGGCCTAGACTGAATCTTGTATCTGCTTGGACCTCAGTTTCCCAGCGGATAAGACAAAAAAACACACAAAAAACCAACTTTCTTACCCTCCTACCACTCTCAAAGGGATGACACATAGATAAATCACTTTGAACTTTTAGATGAAAGGTGCTCTATAAACTCGAGGTCTCATCAACCGTAATTGTTACGGTAATTATTTTAATGATAATAATGATGATAATGGGAGGGGGGCGGGGTGAGGATGAACCCTCCTACCTTGAGACAAAGAAAAACTCTTCCATGAAAACCTGCATCACGATTCCTTCTGCTCCTGGCTCTCTCAACCATCTCTTTGTGCCAATTCCTGGGCTGAAATATTATTTACTCCTTTCCTTCCCAATAAAACAATTATTTGTTCCACCGTTCTCCCTCTCGCTCACTCTCCGTGTGTCTAGTTTTGCCCTGACAGCTCAGCCATGGACTGTTTACATGTCTCGCTCACCTCCAAGACTCCGGTTCAGCTCCATTGACACTGAAGGCAGGAGAATTCTCTGTGTGTGAGGAATCAATTACTTCCGCTGACACTCTATTACTAGCCCTCACATCTTCGGATTCCAGCTGCATGGGGAGGCGGTGGGGGGACGGCAGGGAATTTGAAGAGGATGGTGAGGGGGGCTGGAGGGGACCCGCAGAGCAGAAGGTGGAGGACAGAGAGGCAGACGGGGACCATCGACAGGGGTCACAGAAAGAACTCTCTCCTTGACTGCCCTGCTGGCATCCGGAGGTGACCCCACGGCAGGAAGAGGCAAAGAAAAGAATAAGAGACGGAAGAGGAAAAGAAAAGACTTGTCAGAGATATCTAAGGAAATCAGAGAGGGCTCAAATACCTAAGTATGGGGACAGTGGGTGACAGCTCTCAGAACGAGGACACAGACATATAAAGGCTGCTTTGGGTGGTGGGCTTCCAATTCCAGCCATTACCATCTGCGAGATCTCTCTCACAGTGTACCCACCTGTTAAATGGGAATAATGGTAGTACCCAGTCATTCATATATATGTACGTATGTATAGACTGTCAAGATGCTTGATTACAAAGGTAGGAAAAAAAGCATTAAAAAATCATGTGGATTTCTTTCATCCTGTGAAGTCTTTTGATAGCTTTCCAAACCTAGGCCCAGTTCACATGTTTTTCTTTCTTCTTCTTTTTAAAAATTTTATTCTGACCCAGCTAACATTTTTCAGGGATTTTCCTTCTAGGGAAAAAAAAAATTCTGATTATGTAAATTAAATACAACCATCTACTCTGCAATCACTGAGATGAGTTGTGAGGCCCTAGGTTTTATAATGAAGGTCGATTATGGAAGCTCTTTTCTAAAAGGAAAGACAAGGGCAGCTAACATGTATATATTTTTTTCTGGGATGATTTATCCAGGCCAAAGTAGAAGAATGGAATTAAATTATCTATCGAGTTTCTCTTAATCCAAAGGTTTCAAACCCCCTGCCATCAAAAAGGAAAAAAACCAAAAAGAACATCGTATTTGCTATAGGACTCACGACTACAGGAAAATACACAAACCGCTTTTTAAGAAAAATCTAATTTCTTTACTTGGTCTCTTTCGTCCTCTTCTTTATCCCCTCCCCACGCTGAGCTCCCACTGAATTTCTGAAGACAGACTCTCACCCGGTGTAATTAGCTGGGAGAATTACACGCAGTTACATGGGGTAAGATGCTGGCCCTCTGGGACAACTGGGTTCAGAGAAGGTGCCAGGGTTGAGAGGCAGAACAAGTGGGATTGTGTATTAGAAAACCTCAAGTGATTTTCTCAATCAGGAGATAAAATGCATTGTTAAGAAGGACTTCCATAGCAAAGCTTGCGTTTGGAACATGGCGATTGCAACATCGTGTATTTAAAAACAAACTGCCAAAAATAACCGCTGTCCCAACTGCTCTTTAACCTTGGTGGGAGGAGAACAATCTGTGATGTTTTTCCCCACTTCTCAGCAAGCAGAGTTGCTGGGTGGAGTCCTTGGTCAAGGCTGGTGTGCCGGGGTCCGCGGCAGGCTGAGCTGGAGTCAGCAGGGCTGTCCCATTTTATTGCACCATGTACCTGCGGGGGGATCTGTTTCTGTCATTAGTAGGGTTGTTGCAACACTGAAAAATATTGCTGCTCATTGGCTCCTTGGGGGAATCAGAATATTTCTGTGGTTGGGCAGGCAGTAAATCTATAATAATGTCATGAGTAATCAACGTGAGGCTCTCTCCTGAGTGCAAGGCACTCTCTTGAACCAGAGAACTCACACTCTGTTTCTGGAGACTCAGGTGGACCCCAGCTGAAGCCACGCCTCCATCTGGGCAGTTCGGGCCCCTGCTCTCTATTCTTAGGGAAGAGACCTGTGTTCAGAGAGTCCTATGTAGGAGTAAATGGAGAGGTGGATTTTTCCAGGTTCGGGCATTAAACTGGGGGGCCAGAGGGGGTTTGTCCCAGGACATAAAGTATGAAATTGTAGAGACCGTGGTCAGGGAGGTTGGGAGCAGCAGAGGGTGCTTAAAAGTCCTAGTCTTCCCTGCTTCCTGACCCTAGCCCTTTTCTAAGATGGTAGAAGTCACCTGGCCAGGAAACAAAATTCAATAGCATTGCTCAGGCACTCTTCACGGAAAATAAGTTTTGTTGATCAGCAAGTCACAAGGATGGCCTTTCGATTACTGTGGTTCCTTAAGGCATCAAATTGTTTCCCTATCTTGTCTTTGATGTGATTTTCTCTACCTGGACCACTAGAGATACATACCTCTGCTCTGTCTGGCTAACTTCTTTGGGATTGGTACAGGCATCACTTCCTCCAGGGAGCCTTCCCTGATCTCCCCAGCCTGATCTCAGGGCTGGGGGCTCACATAATCATGCCCACTGCATATTCCCAGGCAGCGTGCACAGTGCTGGGGGAGGCAGTGGAGCCTAAGAGTAGAGCACAGGTCACAAAGGAGGGCATTCTGGCTTCAAATCCCTCCCCCACCATTCCTGTGAGTGGGACCTGGGGCCAGAAGTTAATCTTTAAGTCCAAGTTTCTTCATCTGTAAAATGGGAAGAGTAACAATGACTTCACATTTTTGTGATTCAAGGATGAATGACATGATGTTTGTGAAGCACTGAGCAAAGTGCTGGTCTCAGAGGTGAAGCTCTAGGCATGGTAGCTTTATCATCAGTAACCATATATTTTTAAAATTATTTTACCCTATTTTTTAGAGCAAGAGAGTATGTGCGAATGCAGTGGGGGAGGGGCAAAGGGAGAGAGAAAGAATCTTAGGTGGGTTCTACATTCAGCACAGAGCCTGACATGGGACTTGATCTCAGGACCCTGACAGCATGCTCTGGGCCAAAATCAAGAATCCGATGCTTAACCGACTGAGCCACCCAGGCACCCCAGATTTGCTCCCAAACTCTTAGTTCCATGAAGACAAAGAATATGATATACTCATCAGTGCATTCCCAATGCTATCATCACGTGTGGCACATGGCAGCTGTTTAGTCACTATGGATGAATGCACGGTTTATTGCCATTTTGCTGGTGAAAGGCTGAGTCACAGAGAGCTTAGTGACCCCCGTGAGCCTGTGTCTCATCCTCCTGCTCTCATTATATCCCATCACGAGATGCACGCGTAGGGAAGACAGCTCTGTCTGCTTCAGCACGGGCTCATGCCACATTGACCTATGTCCTGGCAACTCAAATGTAAAAATATCGCAACAATCCTGTGCATGCACCTGCTTACTACTCTAAGACCAGGTGTCCTGAGGGTACAGAAATGAACTATGTAGTCCAAGCCCTTAGTGAATTTACATGCTCACAACACAACGCGGACCACCCATGAACTAAAGGCAAGCCAACGAATCAAGGCAATACACAGTGCTCTGGGAATTCGGCATTGGGAACCATAAAAGAGAACTGGGAGAGTCAAGGAAACTGAAGGGAAGACGAAGGGAGTGTGCGGCTGGTCCTTGTGGAGCGGGGAGGGAGGAGGGTCCGAGCACTGGCCACTCACAGGGTCTCATGCAGATATAAGGTTCTCTTTGGCTGTTGATTGGAATGGAGAATGTTCACCAAGCACAGGCAGTCGCTGTGGCCTGGGTGGGGAGGGGCTTGACTACTGAGATCTGGTCCATTCCCTCTGTTGGCCATAATCAGTTTATCAACCTGGGAAGCCGCTACCTCTTTAGGATATCATCCCTTACTTTGGGAGAAATAGGCAAGCCTAAGATTTAAAGAGCTCCTCTGGCCAAAAATACAGGGGCTCATTGTCTATCCAGCACACTTGGCTAAAGGCCAAAATCCCTAAACCTCCAGTATCTAGAACATGGGTGGGCTTTGGGAGGATGATTTCAGAAAAGACCTTGAGGGGGCACCTGGGTGCTCCCCAGTGGGTGGCTCAGTGGGTTAAGGCCTCTGCCATCAGCTCAGGTCATGATTCCAGGGTCCTGGAATCGAGCCCCACATCGGGCTCTCTGCTCAGCGGGAAGCCTGCTTCCTCCTCTCTCTCTGCCTACTTGTGATCTGTCTGTCAAATAAATAAATAAAATCTTAAAAAAAAAAAAAAAGAAAGAAAAGGAAAGACCTTGAGGACCTCAGCTGGTGCCGGGATTCCGTGCACTGATGCTTTTCACACTCTGTCCTTGGGGGTGTGCCCCAGAGCCTGCTCCACCATGAGCTTGGCGGACTGAAGCCGAGCGGACATGCTGGTCCTGGATGACACTGGCTTCGGGCAGAGCCGAGACCCCAGACCCAGAACTTTCCAATGGACAGCAAGATCTCCGGAAGCAATATCCGTGCAACCCAATGAAAGAGTAACACAAGTCAGAAGAAGGCGGCTCCGGGAGGCAGGCATACACCTCACAGGAAGTGATAGCAAGAGCACTGACAGAAAAAAGGCATAGACTTTCCCATGACAAAGGACAACGGTGTTAATGTGGTTGCTAATTCATTGCGTATCCACACAAACTAAGACACAGCAATCCTGCAAAGCACTTATGATCAGTTTTGCAGGTGAGGAAACTGAGGCCTGAGAAGGTCAACAAAAACTCAACTCTCAATCTCTCTGATCCAAGTTGGAAAATACCTGGCCTGGGTCACAAAAAGCGAAATTCGAAATAGAGGCCTGAATCATCAAGGAAAAGTTGACTCCCCTCACTGCTGGTTTTGTTTAAGAAGATAGGAAAGTGTGGCACAGGATTTAGAATGTTCTTTATCAGAAATCCTTTCAAAAGAGGACTGTGGAACTCTAAAATGAGTAGGTCCGGGTATCTAAACATTTCCCTTGGATGGAGTGCGGTTCTCCCATGGAAAATGAGATGCTGAATGCATGCCTAAAATCATTCACATAAATTTCGTGTGGGTTTTCTGTTCTTTCGAGAAATGTTCTTTCAGGTCTTCCTAGTGGTTTGCACACTTGGTGAAGCATGTTTTCCAAGACACCCATCTAGAAATGACAGGGCCCAGACTCTCGGTTTGGGTTTTTCTTGGGCCCCTGGGCTGGGGAGGGAGGCCATGCCGGTCTGAGGCCTCATGAATAAGCTGTGTATTATAGGCAGGTGGGTGTTCTTAAAAAACACATATATCTTAGATTTCAGAAATGGGAGAAGATTCAAGTCTGTGTACATATGTTCCTAAAGCCCTCTAGTGTCCCGCCTACTGCTGGCTGACTCAGGGGAAAAGCAGTAGTACCCTCTTCCTCACCACAGGGAATGAGTGGCTCTTCCCTGTTGCCTCAGGGGGCCCTGAATCCTGCCCTTTGGTCCCTCGGCCACGTCTACGTGGCCAGGCCACGGGGGCCTCTGGTTTCTACCCACAGAGAGCAGCCTGTGGGTGCTGGGAGTTTGGATTCCTGCTCACAGCCCGAGGGAGGAGTCAGAGAGCTCCCCACAGATGGTAGAGGCCTGGGACCATGCTGACTCAGGCAGAGCTGGGGCTGTGAGGGAAAGTTTCCAAGCAGACAGCGGGCTTCGGTGGAACAAAACGAATAAGCGGCTGTTAAGGGGAAAAGGCCTGTCTGGGGTTTACTCTTCAGGGGCTCCGCCTTTGGGTTGTGGATTTCAAGACACAGAGAGCCAAGGGCCCAGAGAGCTCAGGGCCGGGCCTGCTCCTGGATCTCAGGGCAACCTCTCCCCGTTATTCCCACAGATGTGAGGAGGGGATGTGCTGCCCGTGGCCCTTCCTCCAGCGTGGAGCTGGCTGTTTCCTGGTGCTCCTACTCACTTTCCTTTCTGCAGGGCTGCTGCTGTGTCCTGTCCAGAGGAGGACAGTGCAGGCGGTTTTCCCTGGGTAAGCATCCATCCACGCTAGGGGCCTGGAGAGCCAAGTCCAACTCAAAACATGCACCGGAAATGAAAAGAGAAAGGAGTCTAATTTCCTTTGGTAGTAAGCGCTTTCCAAACCCAGGAGCTCCCTTGGACGGAAAAGGACAGAAGGGGGAGAGAGAAGGAACCAGACAGAACTTCGAACACTTCAATTAGGTTAATTGGTCCTCTCACCAGCTAGTGGTACAAGGCCGTGGGGGAGGAGAAGTTCATTTATTCTGGATGCAAATGGCCGGGGAAGAATGTTAAAAATACCTTGCAGAGTGAGAGGTTGAGAGAACCGGATGTGTCTTTCTAAATACAAAAATCAACAAGAATGACAGAGAAATGGGGAACAGAGGGGGTATGGGGGAGGGAGAGAGAATTAAGGATGAGGTTAAGTAGTGGAGGCTTGACCCCAGCAGAGCCTTTCTGACAACTTGGCACTAGGGAAAAGAGACCCCCGAAAGATTTTTTTTTCTGACCTTCCTGACCTTTTCAGTTCAAGCTAGAAGCATCCATCGGGGAGTGGGGAGAAAAACAGGAAGCTACTTAGTAAGGATGATAAGCCAGAAGATAACCTGCAACTTCTCTGCTTCCCCTACTCCAAGTCCAGCAAGAGCTTGTCCCCTTTTGCTGCCGGAGACTCCAGCAACCTGAGTTCTCCCTATCCGGGGGGCTGAGTCCTGTGTGGGGGAAGGCAGACCCTGCGGCCCCAAACAGGGCAGGAGCATGTTTTTCTGGCCTTGCTTAGTTCCCAACATGTGTTAAGCCATGCTCACTAGGCTCCCTGAGTTTTTCCTTCCAAAAGCCATGCCTTCCTGTCCTGCCACTATGAATATACATAAGATGACCTCTTAGCAATTTCCCTGGGAGATTTGCTGGCATAAGCATAACAGAATTTGGCGCTCAGTAGACAGAGGTGCTTAGTCAAATTTCTCTGAGCTCAGACCCAAGCTCCCTGTGCATTAGGCTCCAGTCTGTGCCAGCCTCTTGCAGCCCAGCCAAAGGCACTGGGAGCAAAAACACCCAGTGCAGGAGCTCTTCTACCAGCAACCCTTGCTAAAGTCCCCTGCCGGGACTCAGCAGGCCTGAGATGCTGCAGGAGTATATCAGGCTGTGCATTTAGCTTAAACAAAGAGGAACTGATGAGTTACTCTATGTCATCCACTGAGTCAAGAGTAGATCTGGGATTAGAAAATCCGTCTTATGACTTTTCGTCACATGAGGCAGCCGTCCCAGATGCCCTCCGGTTTTCAGCGCAGACTACCTCTTGCTAGGAGAAAACCATTATGGAGGCGCGAAGCAGTCCTAGGAGGCTAACAACACCAGTTCACTGCCTCTCAGTCTAGCCCTGGTTCAAGGGCGTGCCTTGTTTCCTCCATGAGGATGCGTGAGTCCGGGAGGTGGGCCTGCTCCCTTGCACCTTTCTCGCCCCTTTATGCATTTTTCCATCCTTGCGACACCTTGGTCACAAGGAATGTCCAGACTGTTTAGGAATCATAACGGGACACCGAACACCCAGTGGCACATCGTAGGGGCGCATTTGGAGCAGGATGTGATCATCACTACATTCTTTTCTGCACGGAAAACTCACACTATCGTTTCAACGAGCAAAGACTTTCGGATAGAGCCCACTAGAAGGTGCAAAGTACATGCACATCCTCGACATTGCAAAGCGACCTGCTCCTTCTCCTTAATTTAAGGGACCGTGGTGTCGAGAAGACATTTCTAAAGCACTCATGGATGTCTGAATGCCCGCTTGGTATCTCCCAAGCTGCACATTTCCAAGGTGGCAGGACTGGTGTTATGAGACCAGCCAAGCCTCCTCGGGGGACTGACAAGCTCTCTGGGCTTTGGTTTTCTCAACTGCAAAATGTTAGCCCTGACCGCACCAATGTCCCAGGGCCACCATGAGGACTGGATGGAGGGATACTTGTAAAGCAGTTAGAACAGTGTCGGTGACATAAATCCGTACAACTAGCTTTGAGACTGCAACCTGCGCAGCACACGTAGTAAGAATCAATGCGAAGCTTAGACCTAACCAGTGTAGACTCAGACTTTTAACTCTCTTTCCATAAGGAAACCAGCAGCCACTTCGTAACAAAACAGCCTGATCCTCCAGGGCTGGAAGCTGAGGAAGTCTCCTTGCAGGGACCTGGCTACTAGTTCGTTAAGGAAGCTGGTGGGGTTTCTACATGTGGTGGCAGTGGTGGGAATGGGGAAAGCTACAAGAGGAAAGTAAATCCCAAGGTCAAGAGCTGGTATATTGCAGTCTACCCCCGGCCCCTACATGGGATTCTCCTCCACACCCCACTTTGAAGATAGGGTGCTCTTCTCTACCCTCTTCACTCAAGAAGGCTCTTTCCTCCATACTATGGGATCCCCTAGGGCTTTATTTCTCCTGGAAGACAACGTCATCTCGACGTTTCCCACTGGGGCCCCTGTTCAGCAGGTGGGTTAGGGGTGCTGCCATTAGGCAGCAGAAGTGGCGGGAGCCCAGGACAGCGGGAGGGTAGGAGTGGGTGTCTCAGGGATCTACAATCAGGTGCTTACTTGCAGTCGTGTTTCTCAATCTCGAAGTGAGGGTTGAAGTTGAGGACAATCTTCTGGTTGGGTTCAGGGGCGTAAACAATCCACTCACAGTTCTGGTGGGACGGGTAATCCTGGGGGTAACCGGGGGAGGTGATGTAGCCAGCATCTTTGGAATTTAGACGACCTCCACAGGGTGAGTCTGAAAGAAAAGTCAAAGAACCCAAAGAACTTCAAATATGCTACCGCCTCTTTTTTTGACCCCCCTCCCCGCTTCTCTTCCCTACCAGTGGCTGATTAAAACTGTCTTACAAACCTTTTATGGCAGTCCAGAAGACTAACCTACTTACTCATTCAGTGGAAGAGATTATTTCCACTCATCCTCCCCCCCCCACTGAACACACACACACGCACACACACACACACACACACACACACACACACACACAGATGGGCACAATCACTCACGTTCCCCAAATGAAAATATTCCAGAAAATGATCAAATATTCCCAATTACATGCGCTGACGTGAAACAAACAAGAGAGCTATAAACGTTACTTGCCCCCTGCCTTTCCTTGCCTCCTCTCCCTGGCGCATCTCCTTCTTGTTCAAACCTCTCCTCTCTATCTTTATCTCATAAATCCTTCATTTCAGTCAGTGTCTCCTAGCCCAGCCCAGGCAGCCAGAAGTAACGGCTCCGGGAACTGACAATAGTGGTTTTGTGGTGCCGACCCACAAGCGAGCCTGGTAACAATTACATGTGATATGGAGGAAACACTTTCAGCTTTGGGCCAGAATAGGCCCTGGAGGGTGATTTTAGTTTCTTCTTCTTCTTCTTCTTCTTTTTTTTTTTTTTAAGAAAAAGCAAAAACCCCAAACATTTAATTCCACATACACCACAAATTTGATTTATTATTTCATTATACACCAAGTGGAAAAAATCTGCATTAGAGAATTCACTGGCTCTGACCTCAGAGCTCCCACAAAAGTGCTTTGTGCTTTTCCCTTGCTTTCTACCCGCCGGCCCTCCTGCTTCGTCACCACCACCAGAGTGTGCTGCTGCCTTGTCCAGGCCAACCAGTCAGGAGCCACTTGAAAGGCCACTGCAGGGGGGTAGCTGCCCCTCTTCCCAGCAGGGCCCGGCTGGAGGTAAACAGCTTCCTGTGGGCCAGGAGGCAAGGGGGTGACTTCAAAGGCAGAAAAGGTGGGTGATGACATTTGGAGAATCTCATCTATTTGGGAGTGAAGTTCTGTAACCCGCAGGAGGGGTTCCGGGCAAATGGGGGGTTTTGCTTAATTCCACCTTAGAACGGAGGACGGGAAGGCACGAGAGACCTGGAAATATTCAGAAGCCTCCCGGAGACCTTCCAGCGATGTGTGCCTCTCCGAGCATCAATCAGGATTTAATATCGCCATCTGCATGGAGCAGCGTGGGCCCGTGAATTATGTATCACGGCTCAGCATCTACCCTACAGGACGGGCTCTTTCTCCTGTGTTCGCTCTTTGAGGGAAAGGGTCATGCATTTTTTAACTCTACAGGTGCACTTTACTATTCGCCATGTCTGTTGGCATTACTGTCGTCCAAACCTCTGCTTTAGATTACCTGCCTGACAGGCTTTAAATGCATAAAAGATGGGCAGGCCGCACAATGGCGGTGGGACACACAGATCCGCACAAGTAGCCTTTTAGGCATCGTGCCTCTGCGAGCTCAAACTGTGCCGTGTTGAACTGCCCAGAATCTAATGGATTCGGGTTCCATTTCCTACTGGGTGGAAAACAAAAGCAGGCCATTTCCTCTGGCTAGCAGGGCCCACATCATCCTCTAACTAATGACCCTGCACCCTCCCCAGTCCTGCAGGACAATGGGCTCAGCCCTCCCGAGGACAGAGAGGAGCCCCCACCCCAGGCCTGGACCGCCCATTCCTCGGCAGCCAATCCCGGCAGGCTTGCCCACACCCCGGGCCATGCTGGGCGCCCAGCTCCTTCCAGCAAGCCAAACTGGGGCCCGTTGGTGCTGGCTCATGCACATGCAATGGGGCTGAGAAGAAACCTCTGCGAAAGCAGCGGTGTGGGGCCTTCAGATCACCAGCTGCTCTTACCAGGCTGGGAGGGGAGAGGTTTTCTCTCCGGTAGAGCTTCTCTACTGTTTTGCTCAAGACCCTCACCCCCAAACCACCCCGTTTGCCTTGGAAGTTGCCAGAAGGAATCGGAGTTGAGCTCCTGTTCAGTAATTGTGACGGTTTCTACATCATCCACACTCTCTCCCTCCCTCTCCCTCCCCTGCTCTCCTTCTCTCCAGTCACTCCCAAAAGGAGAACTTCTCTCTCATCCCCCCCCTTCCCTCCAAGGTTCAAGCTTTTCTAGGAATCAGACCAGGCACACATAAGCAGCAATAAAGACAGGAAACTTCCTCATAGGAAGGTTTCATTTCTCATCCACACCAGGAGTAACCACTTCCCCACTCAGAAAAAAATGGAAACTACGGATAACCCATAGCTGATAGCCTGTAATTTCCACAGTAAAAACTTAATGGAAAGAAAAAAGAGTAACTTGTTTTTTTTTTTTTTCTGTCCTTTCTTTATCTGAAGAAAATCAAGGCATTTTATTAAAATTTTTGAAAACTCATTAAAACATCTGCTTTGCTTTGGGGTAGTTAACCCTTTCAACACCCAAGCCTGTATAAACTCACATTCCTGTTGGATGGCACTCACACTGAGAAGCAGACACACACGCATATAGATACTGAGCAGAAGTCAGGGACACACACCTACCAGAAAGTCACACTTCAGGCCCGTACACGCTTTCACACCCGCTCGTAAAATATCACATGTCGTTTGCACAGACACATAGCCACCAAGATAAATACTATCATTTCTGCCTCTATTTTTCTTGGAGAGAACTGAACCCTGGAAAGATATCCGTAAAACTTGTAAAGAAAACACACTTCATCCTTCCACACGTCTTCTTGATCATTGATATCTCATTTCCAGGTTTGGGGACCTTCATTTCTTGAACACAAACACGCCCCCAGTAGAAATGAACTCGACTTTCTTCTGAAGAGCTCTACCGCCCCTTACTCTGGAGGTCGGTCTTGTGTCCCAGAAGGAACAGCATAAATGCTGTCTGTCCTGGCTCAGAGGAGTCCAGGCAGAGCCAAAAGAGAGTTGAACTCAAGGGCAAGCCCCTATAGGCCAATCTCCACATACAGAAGGGAAGTTGACCCCGTGGAAGTTGGAGCTACTGAGCCTGTTCGGTGAGTTGACAAGGGACTTCTTTCTCCAACTATTTTGTGAGTACCTTTCACCTGGGGCAAATTGATTTCCCAAAAAGAAGGCAGACCCTGTCTGGGGCTGTTCAGAGAGGGTTTTCTCCTCCATCTGTGAGGGCAGCCTGAGGCATGAGCCAGCTCAGGCCAGCTAAAGACTTGGGGGCGGGGAGCAGAATAAAAGGCTTAAAGGTGGCACCTCCAGACCTAATTGGAAAGAAGGGGAACAGTAAGTCCTAAAGTCTGGAAGGTCTGATTTTTTTCCTCCCATGATGAGCGTTTAGGTGTTTTTACTTGACACGTGCAATGTCAGATGATTTCTGATATTTATATTCTCCAGTCTCTCTCTGTTTTTTTGTTTTGTTTTGTTTTTTTCCCCTCCTCCTCGGGTGCCCTCATCTTGCTGGTGGCCCAGGCACCATCTGAAGCTGCCTAGAGGTAACCCAGCTCTGCATCAGGGAAAGCGAATTTTTACCCGCAGGCTGGCACTCTGAGCCACTCTGTCGGCTTCCGAAGGAGCCCACCCTTCTAAAGAACCTAAATTTAAGCCAAACCACTAGTTCCTTGGTAATATCTGATTTTTAGGAAGTAATGAGAAGGAAAAGAAAATATTTTTTAAAATCTGGTCTGCCTTCTAAGGAAATTCAGCTGGAGTTGTTCTAAAGGAACACTGTAGGGCCTGTGCTTGACACTAATATTCACTAAGGAAACCCTGACGGCTACGAATACTTTTAAATAATTAGAATTACAATGGCTCACCCCAGGCCAGGCAGAGGCACCGGGAGACATCAGGCAACCGCCTGCTGGCAGTCCCCCAGCAAAAGAACAGTCCCATCCTGGGCTTAGCTGAAGGGAAGGAAAACGTCCTTGGCCCAAACAGGGAACTTTAGTTCTGGCTGAATGTAGGACTGGAGTTAGGCTGTGGTCAGAGGGGGCGTCCAAGATGATGGGACCGAGTTACTAGAAACTACTAGAAAGGGAAGTGGGGTGGTTCCATGGTAGCAAGAAGAGGCCAGTGGATTCCTCACTCACTGACCTTCCTCCGTCTCAGCTTCCTACACTGTAATTCAATGGGAGGATTAAACCAAGTGGGTAGTTCTCAAAGTTCTTCTTTGAAGTGTTTGTTTTCTCTTTGAACAAAAGTCTACCCCGAACTCCAATGTCCAAAGCAGGCAGAAGGAAGTGGGGCTCTCTTGGGTGCAGGAGATAGGGTGGTGGGAAGGGGTGTAGAATCTGGTCCCCTCAGTTCCCTTGTCACCTCTGCCGGGCTTTGGGGAGCAGTTTGAAACTCACTGAACTAGACCCCAATTCCCTTGTTACTTTAAAATGCCTTGTAAAAGAGAAGGGGTAGAAGGATTAGAAGACATCTATTTCTTGTAGATCCCTGAGGGTCATATGGAGAGGAGCAGTCGGTTTCATTTTTCCCTGACAATAACAGACTTTATTTCCTCTATAATTTATCCTTTATCCACAGCATAATCCCATCCTGTTCCTACTTCCAAAGCATTGCTTTCATTTCATTATTAGCAGCAAGCAAAGAACCAGCCCTTTCTCCTACTTAAAGAGACGGTTGTCACCTTGCCACTTCCTTAGCAAGGAGTCTTCTCTTCAACGTGGTCTCACCGCTGACAAGCTGTGTGGCCTTGGGTAAGTCAGGAAACACCTCTGAGACTTTGTTTTCTCATCTATAAAATGAGAGGAGTGATTCTAAAGGTCAGTTTCAGTTCTTAAATTCAAAGCCCATATAATGAGGTGGGGAAAAGATCCCATGACCCCATAGATTGAACCAAAAATTGAAAAGGTTGTCTCCCCACCTAGAGAACAAGACCTTTACCGGAGGTGTCACTCCTGTTTCATCCGTTTGGTAAGCCTTGAAACAACCTCTAGGATTTTTCCGATGAGCACGCCTGTCTTGCATTAGGGAGAGTTCAAATGTCTTTTAATCACATTAGCCCTACTGACGTGAGTTTCTTTCCTTAACCGAGTCTGTAGCTGCAAATTTATAAATATTGTGGATCTGTAGTTCTGTGTATCAGCATGTGAGCAACACCGATGCATAAAAAGGAAGACCAAAAAGTTTCTTCAAATCCCTTGGCTGAATCATCTAAGCTCCCTGCTCGGGGTTTTAACCAAATTTTGCTCACTAACCCCGGATAAGCTGCTTTTTAAGAGTTATTTCTGTGAGCCGAGGCTGGATTTTGTTTTATTCAAAGCGACTTCGGTCTGTCACAAGACAGTCTCGTAAAATCTGTATCTTGGCTTAAGCTGGGAAGAAATGAGCCAATCCATCAGCCCAGGAATGCGGCTGTTGACCACTTCCTAAGGCAACTGGGAAGGGATGCAATCTATTCAATTTATGGGGCCGGGTGGCAGTGAGTGATGCACTCCTGAAGGCACAGCAAATGGAAATCCCTGTGAACTTTTGCAGTGATAAAGTTCAAAATCTGAATAAAAGAACCTCTAGGAGGGCGGGAGGGGAAGGCAGCACTAAGCATGAAGAAATGAGTAAGGAACCAGGCAAGCTCCCTCTTCGAAAACACCTCCAGTGGATTCACGGAGGACAGAACCGGGAACTGGGTCTGGAAAGGGGACCTTTGGAAAAATCACTTCCCTTTAATCTGGATTCTAAAAACGAACCTTCATGTAATTGTTAAAAAACTGAAGTTTGATGTGATTACCTCCTCTGACCTCGAATCATGCCACCTGTGGTAACCTTGTTATTTGTCATCTTATATCATAAACAAATGCAATTCCAATAGGGCAGCCAATATAATATCATTAGTTTTTATTTATGTCCACTCTTTTCCAGTCCTCATTGCAAATGCAATTTTGATGCCATTGATGAGACATGTGGGATTACAATGCCTGCCCATTTCAATAGACATTTGGGGAAGGAAATAGAGGAAGACTAATTTTGAGGTCTCTCCAAAAACCAAAGGAGAAAAAAAGGTAATATAATATATTTTTTTCATTTATTTGGATTAAGCGGACCGAAGGCTTATGGTGAGACATCAGGGGCTCCCCATTGGTTAGAGAATGAAATCCAAACGCCTTGGCCTAGGAATGGGGCCTTGCATTTAGCCTAATAATGAATCATTTCTGACCTTATTTGCAATTATTTCCCTCCACACATTCTAAAGTGCAGCTTCTGAGTGTTCCCCAAATAAACCCAGTGTCCATTTCTCAGTTCTCATCTCCCCGTGATACCCCTTCCCAGCTCTAATGCCCATCCATCCTCTCAGTCTAGGCTCACATGCCATCTCCCCCTCCCTGGTCTCCCACACCAAGAGTACTCTTCCGGTCTCCCTATCTAGAACCTCCAAGACCAAAGCTCGTTAACATCTTCTAAGGTGTTCGAGGGCTCAGGACAGCTTTATCCCTTCCTCTGGATCACGGCAACCTGACAGCATGACTCCTTCCTCATTCATCCTTAGTGAACTTTATAGGATCAAACCCAGAGCCTTGCCCCAAAGTCAGACTTTGAGGGATTAATTCACCAATTGCTAGTTTACTAACATAGCACCGAAAGTATCACTAACTAGCACAAACTCTGAGGAAGCTTTATCTAAACCCTACTGCTTCTCTAGTCCTACCCTTCCTTCCCAACCCTGTAGTGTGCTGTTAAACTCAAAGACTTTTTAGTGGTGAACTGAGAGTTTCAGTTAACGTGTTTGGGATCATGATACCTTCTCATAAGCCAAGGCTGAATTATGTGAACCCTGTCTCCAAAGGATACTCTAAACCCCGGATAATAATGTTGCAGTTCAAAGGATATTTACATTTTAATCCTAGTGATGGTAAAAATAATTTACCTGAGGGTTTCTTCACCCCCTGCCTCTCTCATTCTCCCAAAGGTGAGTTCTAGATATTTGTTTCCAATAGCACCAGGAAGAGGCACACTCCTACTTCATCACTAAACTGGTTGCTGGTAATCAATGATCTCTTCCCTCTACCCATCCTTCCCCTATCTCCCTTCCCTTGGCCCCCAAGATGCCTTTTGGGGCACATCTGTTTTATTTTTCCCCTTCATCAAAACAATTATTATTACTACCTCTCAGCCCTGCAGTTTGCAATTCCCTTTATCTTCTTTGCTGAAAGACTGGCCAGAGCCCAGATCGCTGGTTATCAGGATCTTCTGAGGCCCAGAGCAGGGACTCACTGGATATGTGCATTAAGCTGGCTAGCGGCCCCATCCACTGTGGGCTACTGGGGAGAGCTTTCCTTTTGTTATTCCCAGCCCCCTCCCTTTTTCCTGGATTAGATCATGACTCTTTTATGAAGACCCAGAGGGAAATGGGATTATTAAGAGTCTTGCTGGGTAAAAGCTATTTTGTCTTTATGATGACTTTCTTGAGTTCAGCTGCTGAGGGGCCTTAATGCCAGAGTAGAAGTTATTGCACGCTGGGTGGGGGAGCACCCTCCGCACATGCTCCCTGCTCAGCACACTTGCAGGGATGAAGGATGGAAGAGGAGAAAAGGAAAGGAAAGGGAGAGAGATTAAAAAAAAAAAAAAGTAGAGATGAGAACACTGCCAGCAGCACAAGGAGAGAAAAAAATAATGCAACGAGGAGATGTAAATCTGAGATGAATATCCAGCAAAGAATATTGCTCTCTGAAGAACAGTGTGCTGAGAGATCATCTGAAGCTTATGAAACACAGACCAGCGTTCAGTGGGGTAAGAGCTGAGAATGATAATTATTTTATTACAAAAACTCATAAAAATAACATAAATTTATCACAATGGTTATAATGTACTCTCTACGATCATGAGCTCCATAACCCTCCCTGAAGCTCTTCTGAGGATAAAGGCCTTCAGAACTGGACCAAGCAGTGCTCTGTGCTATCTGCCACAGCACAAAACACCCAATGGGGGAAGTAGTACTATCAAACACACTTTACAGATAAAGAAATTGAGGTACAGACAGACGGAGTGTTCTGGACCACAGAGCTGGCAAATGGCTGAGCTGGCTTTTCAGCCTGGGCAGTCTGGCTGCAGTGCTTCGGAAGCTGGAAAGCCCAAGGCAGGGCTCCCCAAACTTCTATGTGACAAACTTATTTAGTGGCATTTAGGGAAAGACAAATGTTTTGCCTGGACGGAAAACTCCCTTTGCTCTTCCCGCCTGCCTGTTCAAGGCTGGTGTGTGGGGAAGGCTGGAAGCCTTTAACCTCTTCTTCCCTCTCTGCACACACTGGCACCCAGCTCCTTGTCATCCCAGCCCTCTTTCCTGTGTACTGGAAACCAAGGTGTGTCTTTGGGGTGGGAGGGTGGTGTGGATAGGATGTTGGAGTCTGCAACCATGTGTCACAACATTGAAGGTTTTTTGCTGGCAACTCCCATTTCTCTCCTGTCGCCCCAATCCCACTCATCCCTATCCTAAATGCCACGTTGTTATTGTTCTACTGGATAGGGGAAGCATTTTCAGAAATGGGGGATTTATTTTTATAGCACAGCTGGTCTGCCAAAGGTCACATAATTTGGCAATGTTCCCAGTGGTTAAAAATTAATTTCTTCTTATTAATACAACCAAGGTCCCATAGGATCGGAGCTCAGCCTTATCTAAACTTGACAGCTTCCTAAACCTTCAGAAGATCCTTTCTCCTGGAGGGCCAGCCATGCCACAGGGCCACTGTGTCCAGGAATCCAGCCTCACCGAATCCTGTTAGGTAATGAAACCATTTAGCCCCTTGGCCATTTCTCATCAAGGCAGATAAAGCTTTGAAAAATGCTGTGGGCTCTCTAGGACAAACTTAGGCAGTATCTTCCAGGAATGGGTTAATTAAAAAAAAAAAAAAGTGACTTCTTTACCTGGAAGGAAAGGTACAAAGACTAACTAACTTCTGGGGATCAAACTCATGTCTGCCACTCAAGGAGGGTGCCACAAAGATCACAGAGTGGCAAATAATGGTCAGATGATAAAATACTGCAAATACATTAATGACAACATAAATTACTGCCCAGATGAGACCTTTCTCAACAGTGCAAGAAATTAAAAGATATCGTGCTTCGGCTCCAACTTCTAAAAAAGAAAATCTCATCTCTATTTCCTAGTCTTTCCCAGCTTACCAATAAACCTGGCTCTGAATTCCATCAACCAAGAATTGTCCCACACTCTGATCACCGGGTCAGCTCATTCTCTTGATTACTTTAAGAAGCAGTTGAATGAAATGAACAAACAGCACCAGGCAGGGGCCTCAGAATCATCTAGCCAATGGCGTTTCTCCCCAGATGCCCCCCAGGCCCCTCCCAGCCGTTGTTTACATTCATGCCTCATTGCATATGAATTGGCATTTGGACTCCTCTTTTTCTATACTAAGGAAGATAGGAGCTGACCTCTCTGTGGCAAAGTGTGGACTTTACATTCAACAGCAGGGATGAGAGCCATTTGGTAGACAGCAGGAGTCCCGTCTAGATAGCCTGGGGTTCCAAGTCACCGCAGTCTTTCAACCTTATATTTTGCCAGTTGGGTGCTCTGTGACTTAATCTGAAGGCAGACTGACACCAAAGTCCAAACCCGCAGTGCTGCCTGGGCATTCGCAACCCTACCAGGCACATCCTGGACAAGAAGGTGCTTGCCTGGAGCACTCATGGGGAGCTCTCTTCTTTCCACTGTTTTGCACTGTGTGCTCTGTTGGCAGCTGGTAAGAGCTTCACTACCTCCAGTGGCTGCTTATGGGGTAAAGTTTCCTGGGCACGCCTTGAACGTGGGCATGAGACCAGTCCCCAGAGCCTAGAGCAGGCCGTCTGTGTACAATCTAGGAGTTCAGAGTTTTGCTTGCAAATCATCACACCTGCCCGTAGTCATCCTGCATTTTGGGGAGAGGGGCTAAAAAAGAAATCCTTATCAGGCGCCTAGAACATCATTGCTTCTCTTTTAGGATTTGTTTGGACCCAGACCCATCTCCCACAGACAGTTTACACCTCTTATCTGATCATCCACTCCAGACGCAAGGTTGATTGACCGCGTCTGCCCGTGTCCATGGCAATGGTGTTTAAATCCAAGCATAGATCAAAGCTCTGGGGGCGGGAGAGGGAGGGTTGCTGGTTATAGGGCCTGGGTTCTTTTGGCCCCAAGCGACGTGTCCCGGGGGTGGAGACGTTGGGGCTGGGAGTTGCCACCGTCTAAAGAAACCCATTGTCAGGACCTGAATAATTTCCTGAGCAAACCGCAGACCGCCCCCCGCCCCCCACGACGATTAACTCGAGCAAAGGGGTGAGTCTTGCGGGGCGCTGACGAGGAGTGGCTAGCGCCAGGGGGCTCTCCTCTCTGTCTGTAGCCGAAAGGAAAGGAGGAGGGAGGGCGGCGAGCCGTGAGCACACGCCAGTACACCAGAGCGTGGATCCCCTCCCCTTCCAGAGAAATTCAACCAGAGCCGCAGAAGCTGCGACGCGGATGAGCCGGATCCCCTAAGCTTGCCAGGAAAGCCGATTCCCACCCCACCCCCACGGTTCCCAGAGGAGAGACCGGTTCATTCCACCACCCGCGCCCCCGCCCCCCGCCCAGACGCTGGACATTGCCTCTGCTCTGCGGGTGCCCCCCACCCGGCCGCCGGGCTCCTGGGACCGGGTTGGAAAAACTGCGGTGCAGTCAGCCCGAGGCAAAGGGTGGGGGGCAGCCGTTTAATCACAGCTCGCCTCGCCTCCATTAACTTGTGTTGATATTAAAAAGAAATCAATCAGTGAAAATGAAGCGTTGGCTGTGAATATTTCTTCCTCACGTGGAAAAGCAAGGAGCGAGAAGGCGGGGGAGGGGAGGCTGACCGCGCCGGCGACTGCAGAGGTTTCTCCCAAGCGGAGAACCGCAGCGGCGACTTAACTTTCTGGCAGCGGACAGCGTGGAGGAAATGCCGCAAGCCTCTCCCTGGGGGTGTCCTTAGTCAAGGAGGAGGAGGGGACGAGGCCGGGGTTGTTGGAGGCAGCCAACTTCTCCCAGTCTTGAGCCTCGGTTTTGCTTTCGCTGGTAATATTTTTGCCTAATAGAATGTTCATGGATCGTTCGGCTCTGTTTCTGCTGCGTTGCCCAAACAAATCGATGCAGTGTTAGAGACGGCGCTGAGGGGTGGGGCAGGCTGGAGGGCCACCACGTCCCCGCCACGTGGATGCCCGCGCGCCGCGTGCTCCTCACCTGCTCAGGCGCCCGGGCCCGCGCTGGGCGCTCCTAGGAGCCGCGCGAGTTGCGCGCATTCGCGAGGCTAGAGCCGGCTCCTCTCCGCCCTCGGTTCTGAAATCGCACCCTGACTTCCCGCCTCCCAGTTCGGCCCGCGCTCGGATCCCCAGCTCCGCCGGCCCCGGGCCTCAGCCCCTCGGAGCCGGCCCTCCAGGGGCGGCGGGGGGAATTCAGCGCAGAGCTGGGCGCGGGAGACAGGAGGGGGCGCTCAGGGCAGGGCCCGCCGGGCTGCCGCGAGTCCCCGAACCCAGGCAGGAGGAGGCAGGCAGGCAGGCAGGCAGGCAGGCGGCGGGTCAGGGAGTGCGGGGCGGGGCGGGGGGGGCTGGTGCGCGCAGCCCATGCGGCCTCCCGACCGCCCGTTAGTCCCAGAGGCTGCCGCCGCGGCCGCGGGGTTATTTGCTCAGTCGCTCCCCCTCCTGCACCTTCCGCCCTCCCTTTCCCCTCCTTCTCGGAACGGGTTCCCGCCACCGCTGCCGCCGGCTGGGCTCGGTCCCCTCCCGGCAGGCGCGCACCCGGTGAGTCAGAGGTTTAGTAGGGCCTCGCCCTTTGCCAGCGGCTGCCAGCTCCTCGGGTGCCAGTCGGGTGCTCCGACGGGAAGCCCGAGCTCCCCGCGGTTTGCGATCGCCTTTTTGAGAATAGTCACCCAGGGCGGGTCCCTGCTCCGTGTTCCACAAGGAGGTCCCACCCCGGGTGCCCGGCTAACTGCGGCGGCATTGTGGGTGACCTGCCCCGCGCTCCGCGCCTCGGGGCTTCTCTAGAAGTGACGCAGCGCGGCCGGGGGCTAGGGTGGGAGGGGGCTCTGCGGAGAGCGCCAGAGGCAGGTGGCAGAGCGGGAGTGGGTTCGAGCGGGTGTCGCACGCACACGTACACTCCGCGCAGCGCTCGGGGACAGATGTGCGAACATCTGGGGTAGGAGATGGCCTCTGGGTCTTTACGACCCCTCCCGCTCCGCAAAGCACACAGAACCTGAAGTTGGGTGTGTGTGTCCGCGCGCGCGTGTGTGTATGTGAGAGCGCGCGCGCGCTGGTGTGTGCCCCAGTGTGCGCGCGCTCGCCGGGGCCTACTAGAGTCCGCGCCTGCATACATTATATACCGTGGGCATCTTCACCGCGAGCTCGCGCGCGCGCGCGCACACACACACACACACACACACACACACACAGAGCGAATCACACAAACATACATAATTTATGCAGCATCTAGGTCTGTGGGAGGTAATTTAATTTCGCTTCAAGCTGGGAACTTAGAATTAAGGCAGGAGGGGATGGGGAGACAAGTGAGACCTGCGCCCATCTCTTTGATCCGATTTGCAGCTGCCCTGAAGACCAGCTATGGCAGAGAAGGAACAGCAAACGTGTGGATCTGGATAGCAAAGGCATTCCTCAGTCTTCCTTCTCCTCAACTAAACACTCTAGCTTGAATGGCGTGTGTTGGCGGCGAGAGCCCGAGCACCAGGCGAAGAGCTTCCCCTCTGGGCTCCCACAGGACCCCCTATGCCGCGGTGATGGAGGGGAGGGGCCCAGGAAGCCGCAAGGGGGTAGCCCTACCAGGGCCCCGGGCCGGCGGTAGCCTTGGAAGTGCCCTCCGCTAAGGGCACTTCACCAAGGCTTTATCTCCTCGTTCTCTTTTCCCTGTTTCCTCCATGGATGGTTTCCCCAATCTCAATCACCTGTAGCAGCTTCCAAGAGTTTTGTCAGATTCCCGACACTGTTTCCAGAGGGGAGAGAGGCTCACTCTCGGGAGAGTGGTGTGGGGAAGGGAGGGCAAGCCCCACTGGATTCCCTGCACTCAGCAATCCCTTCTCAGGCCGGGTGCCCCTTGCCAGCCCTCCTCCCCGCTGCCAAATACTGGCCCCAGACTATTCTGGGCCTTGCAGTCCTTATCTCTGCAGTCTGTCCACACACCCTTTTTGGCAGTGGTTGAGAACAAATTCCACTCAAAAGTTTCTAACCACTTCACAAGAGTAAGAGACCTTCGAAGGCGACGCAGTCTGTTTTATCTAATAATAATTTTTAAAAGAACATGATTTACTTTCCCAGAAAACACATGGATGCAGGAAGGAGAGCGGGGACGACCAGCCACCTTGGTTGCCAGCAGCACCCAGCCCCAGGCCCCTGGCTCGGCTGCAGGCCCACTTGCTCCATCAGCCTGTGCCCTATGATTTCCAGGCATATCCACACATTCTGCAAAGAATCCACAGCACTGGAAAACCCAAACTAGACTCTTGTGTTTCCCAAGCCCTTCAGTTAACATTGCTCAATGTAGCTAAGTGGAGAGAATGCAAATGATTTATATTTCATTGGCTAGGTTGAAGAAACTCAAGGGAGATGTGTTCTGCTTCAAGACAGGGGGAAAAAAATCCCCAAAACTGTAATGCACAGGCTTTGTAGTATTTTTAAACCTTTGATTCAGTCCATATGTGACATCTGAACACCGCCAAATTCTATGTTTCAAAACACACACACACACACTCCTAGTAGGGGAGAAAAGTTGGGTTTTAGGAGCCGCGGTGGTGTAGGGAGGGCCGGCTGGGATCTCTCTTTATTTAATATAGAGGAAGCCTCTTTCTCTGCCATTCCGTGGGGCTCGCATAAGCCGTTGGTTTTAAAGGGAAAAGCATGTTGAAATCGACAGAAAAACTTTCAGGGGCTTACCTGGTTGGCCTCTCACTTCGTGTCCTGAAAAGTAGAGAGCTAAGAAAACCCAGGTGAGAGGAAACATATCCATTTTGGAGAAGGAGGCTTTCTCCAGAGCTGGATTTGTAGATTTCTTGTATAATTTTAAGTCTTTTTGTTTTCCTCTCTCTTGCCTTCTTCCTTACAGTGTCTTCTGCAAAGGTCTCTAATGGTCAGTTTCCCTCCTGGGTCCTGGCGGCCCGTCTTCACCTTATTCCTGCTGGATTCTCACCTCACTAAGAGGAGGGTGACTCTTGAAATCAGCAAAGCGGGAGCAAGCTGGCAAGAGGGGACGGGCTTCCCCTCTTAAAAACAAAACGCATCTATGTCCTCTCCAGTTCCTCAAAGTATCATTTCCTTTATCCTACAACATCACGAAGATTTCCCGAAAGCCAAGCGTAAAAAATATATATGTAACAATAATGATGATAAAAAGAAAAGCCCAGACTTGGCTTGGGCATCCCACGGTCCCCAGGCAGCTGTGCGATCTCAGAGGCGTAAACTGACACACATCCCCCGGCACCCGGGACCGCACGCGGGCGGAGGCAGCCACCGCCGGACGGCCCGAGTGGGAGGCGGCCGCCCAGCTCTTGCCGTCGCCGGGTTCCCCAAGCGGGAGCCTCCCCAGCGACTACACCCGCTCGGCCAGCCTGACGAGGGGAGTCAGAGGAAAGCTGCGGCGGCGGCGGCGGCTGTGGCGGCTGCGGCTGCGGCTGCTGCTGCTGCTGCTGCTGCTGGCGGGGCGGCGGCGGCGGCTGGGATCGCCTGGGAGCGAGCGAGCCCCTCTCCGAGTTCGCTCGCGCCCGCCCTCACCTCCACCTCGCCCAGCGCCTCGCCGAGGTCTGCGCGTCTGAGGATGTGCCGGGGGCGGGCTGCGGGCTGGTGCCTCGCTCGCCTTCTCTGCTTCCCCTCCGGCTCCCCCCAGCCTTTTCAGGCCGAGCCGCATGTGGATGTCAGAGCCGCGGCAGAGCTATCCGATTACGCGCCGGCTCAGGGCCCGCCCCTTCTGTGTTCCTGATTAAAGAGGCAGCCGCGGAGACGCGCGGCGCACAGCTCAGCGCCGCGGCACCCGGCTCGGGCGGGGCGGCGGCGGCTCCCCCCCGCTACCCCCCGCCCAGCCGCGGCCGGATCAAAGTTGAGGCGGCTCCCATCCAGCCGCTCCTCTCCCACCCGCGCCTCCCGCCCACCCCGGGCACCTCCGCGCCTGGCTGCGCCCGGCCGCCCGCGCGCAATGCCCCGGAGAGGGAGCGCCCCGGGGCGCACTGCCCTTGGCCGCGCCGTCCCCGCCCGCGGGAGACTCCGCAGGAAATGCGGGAAATCCCTGCCCCCCCCCCCAAATTCCCGAGCTCCGAGGCCACACACGTAGAAGGCAGCACAATGCCACGCGCAATGGCGTTACAAGAGGAGTTGGGTGGCGTGCGGTGTTTAGTGTAGGGAACCAGGCGGCAGCTCAGCCATGCGTTCGCACAGGCAGCAGTGCGTGGCGGCGACACACACGGCCGGCCCCGGCTTAGTAAAACCCCAAACACTCGTGCGTTTACTACTTGGGTCCTTTGTTGTGTCCCAAACAGACTCCTCTCCTCGCTGGGTTAAGGGTTTAGTTCTCCCTGCGCGCCGAACTTGCAACTATCAGAAGAAGAGAGACTTTCTGCCAAGAATTTCTTCAGGTAATTCAAATGGATTCCCCCCAATCGTCCCCAAAAGTACGGGTACGTGAAGGCTTCTCCTCCGAATGCTACTGTAGCTACTTCTATTCACCTTTTCCCCCGGGGAAATGTGGTCGCAGCGCGCCCGAGAAAGAAAACAGCATTATGCCAACTATTTTTAAATGGAGGTGTGAAAACTGTTTAGAGGGAGTTGTAAGCTAACAGCTGGGGAAACACTTGTATCTTTGTTTCTGAGGATGGCTTTGTGGATTCCAAACTGTCTTGCTTCACTAAGCACCTATTACTACATTATCCTAAAGACTCTAACAAGAACAGTCTAAATAACACTGGCATGTACCTTCTCTGCCACTCCGCTGACGAAGAAAAATAAAGTTTCGTTGACAAGAAGCACACACACACATCTGAAGATCCCATTTATTTCTTTGCTTGTACTTGTGGATTCTTCTGGGTGGTTTTCCTCCTTATCTGGACTTGCCATTAGCTTTGTTTATCACTTTTAGTGTTTGAAAAATCTGTAACTCCCACTTAACTGTTATTTACACTGAGATAACCAAAACAAAATTGAATCAGAAGTGATTTGCAATAGTTGAGCCAAGCCATGGAGGGATTTTACAGTGCTGTGTAAATCCACGGACCCGGTATCACACTGTTAATCTTAGATGCCTGGTTTGAAAGGGTATTTAACAGAGGCCTAGTGAGTTCTTCCAGGGAACATAACCTCTGGCTGGCCCAAAGGCTACCTTTCATTGCTTTCATCCCCCCCCCCCGCCCCCCTTCTCTCTTCCTTCTTGCCCTCCTAATTCCCTTGGCTTGAGAGCACATCTATGTTATTAAAAACTTCAGATTTACATTTTTTTTTTCTGTTTAAACATCAACTACCAAGAAAGACCACCCCCTCCTCAGTATTTAATGGGAGAAAGAGGCAGTCTGGATTCTGAACTTTCAGCAGAGATCCCAGCTTCTGTCATTGCCAAGATGCTAACCTAAGGACAAGTAACACTACTATCTCTAGAGACACAACCTATATAAAGAAAGTCACTTAGTATCACCTCCCCCCATGACTCTCCAGGGGTACCAAGCCATTCGTGCTAACAAGTGCCCCACATGGAAGAATCCTGCTTCTGAGATCATTACAGCCAGGGTTTAGGTGATGGCACAGAGAGGAGGAGGAGGAGAGAGAGAAAAGGTACACTGAAACCCATTGGGAAAGCATAAGAATGGCAACTCTGGGCTCCTGCTCGTGGGGGTCCCCCTCAGGGAGCTTCAAGGGTCCTTGCCTTGGTCTGGTAGGGAGAAGGGTCAGTTTCAGTGTTCTGTTCCTGGACCTGATTCCCAGCATTATGGATTTTAATTTTTCAGAGGTGTCCTAAAGAGGGAGCTAACTTACTTCCTGGCAGTCCTCAGCGCAACTGCTGCAAGACTTCTCATCAATCCACCGGAGGGAAGTACTGGTTTCCTGCAGTTGGGTAGAGGGTGGGCCTGGTTCAGAACCCTGGGGACCCCAGGCAGCCGGGCCGCTTGTAATCCTCTAGGGGGCAGCACTCAATAAATAATGCGAATTCTACCTGCCATAGCGCTTCTGGCCATGGTGCATTTACTCCCCGGAGCTCAAAACCCTTTATTAGACCCGGAAAGAGAGAGAGACCGGATCTCCCCCAGACCACTCTGAACAAGAGCCCACGGGCCCAGGGAGGACTTGGAATTTCTTTAATCCAGGACTTCTAAGGACTAAACACAAATCTCACATGGGCCTGATGAAAAAGAAATCTCTAGGGAAATTCTCCAGCCTGGGACTGGCTCAGACCTGCCAGCCCATTTTTTTTTTAAATTTATTTATTTATTTGACAGACAGAGATTACAAGTAGGCAGAGAAGCAGGCAGAGATAGAGGAGGAAGCAGACTCCCTGCTGAGCAGAGAGCCCGATGTGGGGCTCGATCCCAGGTCCCTGGGATCATGACCTGAGCCGAAGGCAGCGGCTTTAACCCACTGAGCCACCCAGGCGCCCCCTACCAGCCCATTTTTGTCTAGACTTGGAATCCCAGGGGTTTGGCTGTAGTTGGTTTAGTTTCCACCTGAGGTTCAGGGGTGAGGAGCTAGGCTCTCTACTATTCATTATTTTGGGAGTCTGCAAACACTGCCTACTAAAAGACAAGTAGTGTGGATAGAAGCGATGGGCTTGTTGAGAGAAACACTGAACCAACCAGAAAACAGCTAACCAGTGAGTCTGAGATTCCTGGCAGCGTCACTGACTCACCTGGGATGTTTCACATCATTATCCTTAATTGTGAAATAATAATAGATAATCCCATCCTACATTCCATTCCTTTGACAGGAAGGGATGTGGGGAATGTGAAACAGATCTGTAAAAGATGCTAAGAAAAAGCTGTAACCTGGCCACACCCCAGTGGAAAGATGGGTGTTCCCAACTAGACACCCCACACCTGAGGGCGAGGGCACATCAGAATCACCCAGGGCAACTGCTAAAAATTCACATCTCTGGGCACCATCTTCCTGCAAATCAGATTCCTTGGATCTAGGGGGGTGTCTGGGAATCTCTATTTTAAGACACATTTTAGGTGATTCTGATGCAAACGCTCAGCTGGCCAGCCATCGGGAACCTCTGTTCTGATTTGTTATACTTACACAAGCCTTCGATGATTGTACTTCCATCAAAGGATACCTGGATAAGTGTTTCTTCACATTTTTATCTCCAGGCACTTTTCAGACAGGGGGTAGATGTTTCAAGAAAAACATTGGAGAAAGCCTCCAAGAACATGTCTCTTAAAATGCCAGAGCGGTGGTATTCCCAGCTTTACCTTGTAACATTTATTTAGTAGCAAAAGCAAAGAGCCTTTTGAAAGCACGGAGAGCCTCTACCTCTCGGGGGCGGGAGGTTTGCAAGAACATGTTCAAAGTGCTAGCTGCTGGGGTTTATGGAGCTGGATCCAGCCCTTTCAGCACCAACCCACTCAACCATTGGTTGTGACTAGAGGTTTGTTTCAGGTATGGTTTTCCATCTGTGTTCATCACATTGTACTTATTAAACGCTCATGGAAGCATGACTATGCAGGAGGTGTGCTGGCAAATAAGACATTTGGGTCTTGCCTCCTGGGAGCACGGAATCCAAAGGCTCCAGAAGTTTCCTGCTTCCATCCACAATAGACACCACCTGTCACATGGTGCTTCCCCTTATCTGAGCACCACCGTTGATAAGCTCTCACCCTGAAAGGGGGAGATACCAGGCGTAATTGCGTCTTAATCTGTAATTTACTACATTGCCTGGTTAATATTTAGCTACATCTGTCTCAGAGGCAAAGCCTCAGTTAAGTTAAAAATAAGTCCTCATTTTTTACCCTCTCTTTTGTTTGAAGTGAAGTCCAGGTTTCTGGTCAATAGGTTTTGGGTTTTTTTTGTGTTTTTTTTTCCTCCACTCACTCCTTAAACAACGTTTTTCTTTGATTCAATACATTTGAATACTACTTAGTAGTTTCTATTTGATCTGACCTTTGGTGGGTTCCCAGAATCTTTACAGACTTCCATAAAATATCAAATCTCCTTTACTCTAAATTGTGTCTATCTCTCATCTCTTTCTTGGGCAAGGACACTAGATCAGGTAGGAAGGAACCTTATGAATAGAAAAAAAAAACCAAAAAAACAGTGAGCAAAATGTGCAAAATTCATTCAGATATCCCCCGAATCCTTGGCAAAGGAAACCAGAGGAGGTACATCGCTCCCTCTCAACGAGGCAGATCTCCCTCGGCCACACTGATTTTTGTATATTTGAGGCATCAGGGTCTCCATCAACCCTTCTCTTCAGAACAGAATCCTCCAATACAACTTTCTGCAACGAAGGAGCAATCTGTGCTTTTCCCATGGCGAATGAGCCTTTGAAATGTGCCTCATGTGACTGAGGAGCTGAACTTTAAATTGTATTTAACTTTCTTTTTTTCTTTTTAAGATTTTATTTGTTTATTTGACAGAGAGTGAGATCACAAGTAGGCAGAGAGGGAAGGAGGCTCGGTCCCAGGACACTGAGACCATGACCTGAGCGGAAGGCAGAGGCTCAACCCACTGAGCCACCCAGGCGTCCCTGTATTTAACTTTCTTTTTTTTTTTAATTTTTTTAAAAGATTTTATTTATTTATTTGACAGACAGAGATCACAAGTAGGCAGAGAGGCAGGCAGAGAGAGAGAGAGGAGGAAGCAGGCTTCCTGCTAAGCAGAGAGCGCAATGTGGGGCTCGATCCCAGGACCCTGGGATCATGACCCGAGCTGAAGGCAGAGGCTTTAACCCACTGAGCCACCCAGGCACCCCTGTATTTAACTTTCTTAAACATGTTTCAGGTCGCCTCAAAAAAATACAGATTCCGTTTGTGTTCAGCAGCTCCCACGTGAGACTCAGCTCTAGATAATCGGACACCAGAGCTGGAGATTTCCCACAGAAGCCCACAGGCAGGCACGTAGTCTGTCTATGCAAGCCGCTGAGGCTACTTCGCTTGTTCACCAAAAAGGGAATCCCAGTATGAACAGAAGCATCCTTTGAAAATGTCTGGTGTGTGTTTGGCAAGGAGAGAAGGGTCAGATCATATCATTATCTATCAGCCTGTGCTCCGTCTGTGTTCTCTTGGATGACTTTTCCAGAGCACTCACTGGGAACCAGACACTCCATAGAGCTCCCTGGGCTCCTGGCCTCAGCTCCGGGCCTCAGTATAGAGAAGCAAGTTGGGGCAGCAGAAACCTGAGGTCAGGACAGATGGACCTTAGATCTCTGCTGCCCTTGAGTGTCCTTGAAAAGTCTGTTAACTAATTTGGGACCAGTTTCCTCACCTGTAGAGGTTCGTTTGAATGACTTCTATCCCTTTACAGTTTTGGATTTGGGCTAGGAATATTTCCTGGCTCCATCCTCATTCATAAATTTAAAACTGTTTTAGTTCTAATTTCATAGCCACCCTAAGTAATTAAAATTAATAGCCATTCATCCCCCAGGAAGACATTAATGCATGGATGGGGCTTAATTGGATATTCCATTATCACAGTATTTACACTGAGTACCTTTTCTCAAAGAGTGAGTAATAGTATGCTAGGTATCCTGACAGGGCTTTCAAAGAGAGATTTTTTTGGACAAAGCCCTTTTCTAGAGCCTCAAGGAAACCAAAGCAAAATAATACAAAAAACCCAAAACAAACGAGAAAGAGATTCCACTTGACAGTCACAAACAAGAGCCAAGAACTTATTTATAACTTCATGGCATTTATAGGTGATGCAATTGGAAATTTTAGGGTTATGATCTGGAATTTTCTACCATTCAGGAAAATCTTATTCTGAACTGAAAATTCCCAGTCTCTCACTAAACGTATGCACTCATATTCTTAGAAACTTGAATCTTCCATCCATGTGTGCACATGCTTTTCCTTCATTCCTGTGCAGACCTACCCTATAGGTTTACAAGGGATCTCTCTCTTTCGCTCTCTCTCTTTCTTTCTTTTTTTTGCTATTGCTGTTTTTGAATTTATAACCTGTGACTTATGGTGCCTTAATTAGACATCTACATGTCAGGTGATTGTTACATTATGATGGCAATAGCTGCTATTTTGAGCATGAAAGTCATGATGGAAAGGCAAGAGTCAGGGAGTTGACCTTTTGCAATTGAGGATACTTCAGGGTGGGTTAATTCACACCCACCCTAGTCATTAGTTCCCACTCTCCTCCTTCATATTTACCCCTACGCAGTTTACCGAGCTGCCAATCAGCTTTAGTATCGGGATCGGATCCCTGTGGGGGTGGGGCGGTGGTGGGGAAGAGGCTTGGAATGATGCTTGCTTTCTGCAAGGAAAGATCATTTGTAGAGGCATCTCCAGACTGGGATTCTATTTGTTTTCTAAATTACAGAGAAAATAAGTGATACATGTAGATCATTAAAAAAAAAATTTAAACAGCACTAAAAGTACCTAATGAAAGCCCAAGCTGCCCTCCCACCCTATCCCCCAATTTTATAATTTACCTCTCCATTTCACCTCCTCTTTGATACCCTTGGCGGTCAATGTCCTTCTAGAGTTATTGATACTATGTTCCAAGTTACAAGAAAAAACACATTTTATGTTTTTCTCCAGCTCTCTTTTCTTCCCTCCCTACGCCTAAGCAGTAATGATCTTGAAAACCATTAGGGGGCAGCTGGGACCAGAAAAGAAAACTGCAGGAGCACATGCAGAACTAAAAATCCAAGAGGAAAAGATGTGCAAGGAAATGAAGAAAGGAACGTTAAGGCAAGACATAGCAAAAGTAAAAAAAAAAAAAAAGGAAAAGGAAAGCGGAAATATACAACAGCAGAGCATTACGAAGTGAAAGGAAATGGAGAAGGAAGTTTCATTAAAAAGCTTAATAACTTAATAACTTAAGGTTAAGTGTAAAGGGAGGGGAAATTTACAACGATGGTTGTTGTTGTTTTTTTTTTTTTAGCAAACCTGTAGAGCTTGAATTGGCAGAAAGTGGGACGTTATCTTTTTCTGACCGGAAGGCAGTTATCATACTAGACTTTACATTCTTAGGACCTGGAGGCTTGAGAGCACCCTCTGTCCATTTGGGTTTGTGATGTGGGGGGGTGGGGACAGGAAGGAAAAGTCTGCCTCCCTTACATATTTAGAATGTTTCAGAATGCTTTCAGCCCTCAGCAAGGCAGCAAAATTAGCCTGAATATAAAGGTGCAATTCTATTTCTCAATGCAGCAGAGCTCAGAAATGAGGGAACGGGTTTCTTTTGAAGCTGATGCCATAAGCAAAGTGCTTTCAGGTGTAGTTCAGGCAAACCTCCCCTGGTTTCAGCAGGTTAACTTCATTAAAGCTCCTAGCTACTGCTTTAATGTTTTCTAGGCTTTCCCCCTGGGTACATTAGGCAGAAACAAGCCCTCATGGGAGTTCTGTACCCTGATGTTTTGCATTGTGAATGGAATGCAGGGGCAACATTTATGCTGGGATAATATGAAATGGAAAATTGTGTCTAGAACACAGTAAATATGATCACTTTTAGCTTAGTCTCCTTTTCTCTTTCTAATCCAAACTTCCTATAAAGGAGGCAGGAGAAACGTGGGGAAGCCCTGGTCGAGGGTCAGTAGGGAAGGTGCGGAATGCCTGGCCATCCTGTATTTATTATTTGCTAAATCTGATTCAGCGGACAGAACACTGCCAAGCACAATACCCAACGTCATTGCGCCAAAATCCAGTGAAAACTTTTGTTCTAGAATCAAAGGCACTTCCTCTCAACCTTTCATCACAGTTGTTAGATTCCTGTATTTACTAAGGCTTCGGATGGGCAGGGGACATTTTGGGCCAGCTGGGTTATGAAAGAAAAAGCCCAAGGTGCCCTTGCCATTAGTGCCCGCTAAACCATATGCCCCATGAAGCTGGCGCTTTCTTGAACGCGCCCTGGAGTTTTGACAAATTGTACTTGAGTTACACAACACACACTCTCGCAAACATGGGCCATTTTTGCGGAATTTGACTTTCCTCTGTAGCCTCATGTCGCAAGCTCTCTGTAGCCCACTCTTGTTCTTCCTTTCTTTGACATGGAGTCCCGGAGTTTAGTTTCAAAGAAGTTTAAAAAATCAAAACAGGAAATCTGGCCAAACAAAAACCTCTCTGACCAGAAGCAGTTTGCTTCCTTTAAACAAGCCCCCCAAAGTTAAATTATAAAGCGAGTTTGTCTCTTTATTAGAATTTGGCTAGGAGCTAGGATGTGAAAACACTTCCCATTTGATTTCCCATTTGATTTGATCATAATTTAGCAGAAGTAAATGTAATTTCTGACCTTTCAACACATCTAGAAGTGTGCCTGTAGCCATACCCGACTGACAGTATTCTTACAAAGACTGGGGCTTCCTAAGCCCTGAGCTCCCCCAGCTCTTAGAAATTGGGAAAGTTGCACGGCGGGGGTGAGGAGTATTCTAGGGCAAGTCAGCCTGATAACATTAATAATTAGGTTGACGATATAACACAGACATGTCAGAGGGAACTAACTCGGGCCCCCGAACCGGGGTTAGGAGACCTAGTTCCTGGTTCTAGCTTTTTCCCTGGCACTGAGTGTGCCTTGTGTCATAAGATCCATTCTCTCTCCTCATTCATCCAGGGCACGTTGTTATTTCAAAGCCTTGGCCCTACCCCACCATTCTGCTGAGTCTGCACGTGAGAGAAAGCAGGGTCAATTTAGGGCTCTCACTGAGTCCAAAAAAAAAAAATTTATTGAGCACATACTGTATGCCAAGCTTTGCATGGGGGGAATAATAGTGAATCATCAATGAAGACGGGTGTTCTCCTAGTGGGAGAGGGGGGTAACACTCAAGTCAGCAATGAGCGTGATCATTTTAGAAGGTGATAGTTTCTTTCTTTCTTTCTTTCTTTTTTTTTGAGATTTTCTGTTACTCTGTTCTTTTTTTTTTTTAAAGATTTTATTTATTTATTTGACAGAGAGAGATCACAAGTAGATGGAGAGGCAGGCAGAGAGAGAGGAGGAAGCAGGCTCCCTGCTGAGCAGAGAGCCCGATGCAGGGCTCGATCCCAGGACCCTGGGATCATGACCTGAGCGAAAGGCAGAGGCTTAACCACTGAGCCACCCAGGCGCCCCAATAGTGAGTTTCTAAGAAGAAAACAAAATAAGATAACATGATAGAGACAGGAAATCTGGGCTAGCCCTTCCAGGAACCTAGCCTCTGCCATAAGCAAATGACCTAACTCAGGCTCTGTCTCCCATCGTTAAGATTGGGGGTTGTACCATATTGGTGTCTTTCAAAGTTCAGGATGAGCTCCCTTAGTGAGTTACAAAATCAACTTGGAAGTTTGTAATCAGGGTGCCTGTGTGGCTCAATGGGTTAAAGCCTCTGCCTTCAGCTCAGGTCATGATCCCAGGGTCCTGGGATAGAGTCCCGCATCGGGCTCTCTGCTCAGCAGGGTGCCTGTGTGGCTCAATGGGTTAAAGCCTCTGCCTTCAGCTCAGGTCATGATCCCAGGGTCCTGGGATAGAGTCCCGCATCGGGCTCTCTGCTCAGCAGGGAGCCTGCTTCCCTTTCTCCTCTCTCTCTGCCTGCCTCTCTGCCTACTTGTGATCTCTCTCTGTCAAATAAATAAATAAAATCTTTAAAAAAAAAGAAGTTTGTAATCAACATTTAAAAAAATATGTAATAGATCAGAATAAGATCAGAGTACATATTGTTCATGAAACTAGTTTCTCTTTATATATGTTTCATAGACACAAGTGTTTTGGGTCACAAGAAAATATATTTCTTTCTGGGGGTTGTAGTGAATTAGGTGATCTCTAAAATATTTGTAAGCTCTCAAATTCTATGATTTCATTAAATTTTTACTTTTTTCTTTAAACTCTCATTTTTTTAATCTTTTTTTTTAAAGATTTTATTTATTTATTAGTTAGAGAGAGAGAGCGAGCACAGGCAGACAGAGTGACAGGCAGAGGCAGAGGGAGAAGCAGGCTCCCTGCCGAGCAAGGAGCCCGATGCAGGACTCGATCCCAGGACGCCGGGATCATGACCTGAGCCAAAGGCAGCCGCTCAACCAACTGAGCCACCCAGGCGTCCCTCATTAAATTTTTTTAAAAGATTTTATTTATTTATTTGACAGACAGAGATCACAAGTAGACAGAGAGGCAGGCAGAGAGAGAGGAGGAAGCAGGCTCCCTGCAGAGCAGTGAGCCCGACGCGGGGCTCGATCCCAGGACCCTGAGATCATGACCCGAGCCGAAGGCAGCGGCTTAATCCACTGAGCCCCCCGGACGCCCCCCTCATTAAATTTTTTAAAAAGATTTTATTTATTTATTTGACAGAGAGAAACCACAAGTAGGCAGAGAGGCAGGCAGAGAGAGAGAGAGAAGAGGAAGCAGGCTCCCAGCCGAGCAGAAAGCCCGATACGTGACTTGATCCCAGGACCCTGAGATCATGACCTGAGCCAAAGGCAGAGGCTTAACCCACTGAGCCAACCAGGCGCCCCCATTAAATTTTCATAGCAGGGGCTCAGTGGAGCATGGTTCTTGCTTGATTTTACTCATTATTGAGTAAACAGTAGCATTGCTACTACTTACTGTCTATTTTCATCGGAGTGTTTAGCCCAGTTTCAGGTATGTGACAAATGTTTTTGAATTAATGAAAATATGAGATTTATGCACTGGGTCTTAAATATAGCAACTTAATATGAATTACCAAATAACTTACCAAAGTATCAAAATAATTTATTATATTTTCCCAAATGCCTGCCTTAAAAACCAAATTCAAAATTCTATTGCTCTTGTGATGCTAAGAACTATCTTAGACAGCTCAGAAACTCTGTTAAGATTTCAAAAAAATAAAAATAAAAAAAAGAGCTTAACATGTTCTTCTCCCAAGTAGGGTAAACTGCTTTCTTCTCACTTATAGATGTAATTCAATAAAGCTTTAGAATGTGTAAAGAAAGAAAAGAATTAGTGGGGAAATTTTTCTATTTCTTGTCCTTGGGGATCCAGATAATTCTGCCTTCCTAAAACTGGTCTTGTGAGGTTTCATTTCTTAAGACAGCTTTTTCAAAGCCGTAGTGTTCTTACTGTAACACAGATTTCCCCCTTAGTCATGGCTTAACTAATAAGTTTCTGAGTCTCAGAATCATTTTTAAAAATTATACATTTGATTAGAAATAGATGATCCAAGTCCTCCATCCTTCCCTGCCTGGATCCCTTGTTGACGTCCATTGGGATAGGAGAACCAGACCGAGGCGATCCCATTGAGGAATCAATGATACATCATCCTTAAGGAAGGCAAGAGTCAATGGACCCCGCTCAAGGCCCAACGCACATACCCATGAATTAATTTTCAAGTCCATTTCCTTAATTGCCTGAAATCCACAGCCAGGCAAATTGACTCAGAGTTTAGGATCGCTACACCCAACCTTCTGTATCCATCCCCTCCTGCCTTCCCTAAAGCAAAGCAGACACAGAAGAAATATCAGCATCCTGGCACCTCAGTCACATTGCAACCGCTTACCTAGCACAGGACAACTCGGTGGTCGTGGCTGAGCTTCCACTGAGGGCACCTCGGTTCAGGCAAAAATGTGCTCTTGAGCTAAGACATAAAAAAAATCACATTTTTGCAAGTTGAAGTATATTACAAATAATCTAAAAGAAGGCACTGCTTGAGGAAAGCACGTATTTTTGAGATGAATAAGGATCCCAGGGTTGATCTGTCCTGTAGATTGCTCTGGATCTAACTGAAACATGCTTGCGTGGGATCAGTTCTGAAACCACTGTTTAGAACAAAATGTGTAAAAACCCATGAAAGGCCTTTGCACCATTTTATGGTCTTTATTGGTGTTATTATTTTTGTCCTTATTGCTTCTGTGACTAATGATGATGTCCAGGCCAGAGAAATTCAATGTATTCACATTTATTTATTTATTTTGCATTGCTAAATAGAAGTTGTATCAAATCCAAACCCATCCCATGTATTTCCTTAATTCCAGTTCTTGTAGATTTTCTTCTTGCAGACACTCTCATAGAATCATTTTAACGAAGACACTCTGGTAAAAATATGCTAAGACGCATATAATTTTTTTTTTTTTTTTGATAGCTGAAGTTAACTGTGCTCATCATTTTGGGACTCGACATCTAACTGACACTGAGAAATGGCAGCTTTCAGTTAAACAAATGCAAAGCTGTATTTAGGTTCTTTTGCAACATCACGATGAGAAAAAAATCAAAGCATCTTCTGCTGCTATTTTTAAAATGCTCACCAGGGCAATTCCATCAGAAATCCTGTTATGATAGCTTTTGTATTTTGATCCTTTCTTTTCTAGAGTAACACGTGGGAAAAACCCCACATCCATTGAAAAGAGTTTGAAAAAGTCGATTTGTTCAAATGCTGCTGTGCTATTTATTAGGGTTAATAAAAAAAAAAATTCTCCGACTCTTAAAACGTGGTGGCAGGAGAATTGTTTAACGAGGAGGGAGATGCCCACTGTCAGTGGTGAGGGTCAAAGTCTGGGATCCTCACAAAATGGTTCAGACAAGACCCTTCACTGTTTGCTAATTGCAAAATAAACAGGTTTCCCCTGCCCTAGAGTTGTGTAGATTGTCTTTCTGCCTGTACGTACAGGAACGTTAGCTTATTTATCACACAAAGAGTTGTTGGCTGAGGAGGAAATTAAACTCTAAACCAAGTACTGTCCTTTCACCACAGGGCAATGTTCAGACTTCAAACTCCTGCTCTCCTCGCCTCTCCACGTGGTCTGTTTACTCATGCGCCGACAAAAGGACGTGATAATAGATCCCAAAGAGAAATCTTACAAGAGACCACAAATCAACATCTGCTGGTCCAACTGGGGTCTGTCACGAGGATGTTGATTAAAAAAACAAAACAAAGCAGAACAACCCCAGCTATCACCGCTGTAGTAAAACCATATCACCTTACAATAGTATTTATTAAGCACCTCATTGCTTTTGGGGGTTGGGGGGACCGTGCAGAGAGAATGCTCCTCCTTCAGCCCCTCTGGGAGTGCAGATCACATATGTAGACTGTTCTAGAGGGGAAGGATCCAGCATGACATTCCTGGATAGTAAGATACCCTCACCAGAGTGATAACTTGTTGATTGTTGGTGTGGCAAGATCTCTCCAGGACCAAGCAGATAGGCTCAGTGGAGAACCACTGAGTTCTGACGGGAACTAAGTTAAATAAACCAACTCTTATCTAAATGGGGACAAGTTGCCATTCCCGGTCACATAACGTTCTCAAAAAGAGGAAAAGTTCAAATATCTTTTTGTTGGTTTGTTGGTGCTTGAAAAAAAATCCCCGTGCTTAGCCCAAGGAAGGGGCATGGTAAAGCAGAAAGAACATTCTTTTAAGGGATAGGAAGTCTACGTTCCGTCATTCGGCAGCCCTGCAAGCAAGTTGTACTCCGCGCTCTGGGTTTCTGTGTCTTCCTCTGGAAAATGAGGGGGTTGGAATAGATAGGTCTCCCTGGAAGACGAAGCTTTCTTCTGCTCCATGGGTCTACGAAGCGTCCGTTCACCGGACATTTGCATCAACAGCCCTCTCTCGATGTGTGTCCTTTCAGCGGTGGTTAGCGTTACACGATTTCCAGTGGTCACCCATACTTTAGAGGAAAGAGCCTGGCCACTAGAGGTTAGCGCCCTTTGTCCCTGAAGCAGCAGGGTGAGGCACAGGGGCAGCCCTACAAACATCACGAAGGTCAAAGGTCATGACCTCTCGGGGTGAAAACCAAGACAAGTCGTGTACCTGCGTGGCATTAGAGTCTGGCTTTGGGCCAGTCTCGAGGTGCTTTTCCCCCAGAGACTGTTACCGACCCCGGGTGGTGGCTCAGCCTCCGGGGAGACTGGGCTCAGGCTGGAGCTCTCGGACTATAGAACGGCAGTTGGGCGAACTGAGAGGTGAAGGTCCTGGGGCACATCGGCGTTGTTTCGGAGATCATCTGAACGCATCAGTGTGCGGTAACAAACTCGGACTATTTCCCTTAAACTGTGCGGTGAAATCCTGCGACCCTGGCAGAAGCACATGCAGACGGAGGACTTTGAAAATGCTCCTCTGCACAGAGCTCCTTCTGGACGGGGGAAGGTCCTGAGGAATATAAAGAAACAACGGTACTGGTGGAAGAGAGAAGAAAACTTGGGCGGGGGGATGTGAGTAGGGGGTGCGATGGCTCAACCAACGGATGGGACCCGTCCCTGTGGCTTCTGCATGACCGGGTGGCAGAAGTGACTCTACATTAGCGCTGAAAACAAGTAAACAAAAAGCCGAAAACCAGAGTACACATGCACGCGTGCACACGTGCACACACACACACTGACACAGCCTCAGGTGCCACCCTGGGACACATCTCTTAAGGATAACTCAACAGAAAAGTAATTTGCATGTAACCAAAAGTTGTGAAGGAGGCAGATACCCTTTTCGCCGAAGAAGGCACAAAAGCCTCGTGAGCAGGGAGAATATGCGTCTCATCTGTAAACTCAGGGAAACCTGTGGGCAGAAGATGAACGCTGCAGTGTGAGATTCCTGATCTACTTAGAATGTGACCGCAAGTGAAGGAATCCAGGGAGCAAACGACAACAATCTGTCGGTGAGAGTCAAGCCCAGGCTGTGCCTTTCTTTCCTTCTCTCACCACAAGGACTGGAAACTTTCCTGTTGCCTTACCCAACAGAGGAAACGGGAACAGGCAAGAACGTCTGTCCCTCGTGCCCCTAAAGATTTTCAAGGCACACAAGAGGAGGCTTTGGGAAGGATGACAGCCTGGGACAGGGGGTGTAGGGAATTTGAGAGAGCAAAGAAGACCCCGTTGCTCTGTGTGTGTGTGTGTCTGTGAGAGAGAGAGAGATGAAGAAGGAGGTAAGAAGTGAAGGGTATGGCATAAAGAAGGGACAAGAAATTCCTTAAAGGACACTCAGTGCCACCTGAAGAAATAGCAGCAAGGGGGTGCCCCAAGAATCTGGACAGTGGAACTCCATGTCAATGTGTAGTTGGAATAAGCAGGTTAGCTCCTCTGTGGACTTTCCCCCAAACTTTAGTGTCGCCGAGATAGGTCGTGTTATTGGTGCAATTATTCACCACATTAACTGCAAAAGGATGATACAGCCTTCCTTAGCCCTGCGGGGTGCAGTGCCTTCTCTAAGGGAGAGTGCACGTCTCCACCCCTTTGACATCAGACTTGGCCATGACATCAGACTTGGCCATTGGAAACTGAGTGGAAGTGACATAGTGTAACCTGCAAGCTGACTCTTGGAGAGCCATCGTGAGCATCAGCTGTTGCCCTTTGCCTCTGGCAAGAGAACGGCAGGTGTCAGCCCTGGGCTGCCCCCATGAACGTGGGTCCCAGCATGAGGAGAAACAAAGGGCAGAGCTGAGCGGCAGGTTAGCCGTGCCGATGTGTGCCGAGAGCGAGACACACATCTTGCCACGTAAGTCACTCTGACTCTGGGATTATGACAGCATAATCTCTTGGACGCGGATTATTCAAACTTTCTTTATCTTGTATGGGTGCTCGCTGTGATCCTGGGACAACGTGATAGGTGGAATGGGACTTAGACACTCTGAGGGAGATGTGTCCTTGCCAGAAGGACGTGTCCTTGGCCTTGGGTAGGGAGATCAGAGGAGGTCCCTGACAATCACCTGACCAGTTAAGCTGTCGGATCAATGTTCCTGCCCATAGTTCCTCTCCCCACGGGAGACCTGTAGTCACATCTTGTGGGCCCAAGCAAAGGACTCTGTGCCTTTTCACAAAGTCTTTAAAGAGGAAATAACTGGGGGAACTGACCCAGAAAAGGGGAAGCTTGGGGCAGAGGGATTCCATGGACAGAGTACAGGAAATTCCACTGAGTCAGGGTAGATCATGAGATGAGCAGTTTCAGTCTGGAGGTGGGCGTGGGTGGAGAGGGGGCTTGGGTTCAGAGAACAAAGACTCTTGCTTTTCCAGGAATTTTAAAAGGAAGGAAAACTGAAAAAGAAGATAGAAATGTCTCAGGTATTCCTATTAAGAGAAAAAAAACCCTGTTGTCTAATAGCGGCAATGGGAACTTAACGGGTTCCTTGTGACAGAGTCTTCCCACAGAGACTCAAACTTTTCTCCGCTCAGTGGAACGCGCCAAGTTTCACGGCACCAATACAGGCTTCTCATGCGCCATTTTGTGGAAGACTTTTGTGTGGTTTCTTAATAATTTGTGGTAGAGCTGAAGTAGAAATCTCTCTCTACTTCACCAGACCGGATATGATAGAAGCTGTCTTGGGTGGGAGGTAGGACTAGATGACCTCTCAAATTCGTTCAACTCAAACAGATTAATATTTATTATCCAGTGCTGTAACTTATGACATCAAAATGTCAAAATTGACTTAATTAGGGTAAACAAGGAGAACTAAATCTGAAACGCAAACATACCATTTTATCATCTTTATCCCTTTATGTCACATCAAATTCTTTATAGGGATAAAGCAGGGTATCAATAAGTGAGTGAATGAATAAAATGTTACGTCGCTGCCCGAAGCCATATTCGACCAGTAGGAGTGAGCACTACCAAGTTTTGAGTGGCTCAAGACCACGGAAATGGAACCTTCCAACACGGGGAAAATTCTAATAGATTTGGATGAGGAGGGAAAAGGACTGGCAGTGTGTATAAGGTTCAGGAGTTCCAACACTTCTACAAAATGCTGGAAGTGGTTCAAAAGAAAAGCGAACCATTAGGTCGTTCCCAGCAGGCACTGGTGCATTCCAACAAGAGATGAGCCATTGCCGTGGCTTTACGTTAATTTCTTTTTCATCCCAAACGTTCATTTTAGTCTCCTGAGAGGATTCCCTCTCCCTACCCCCCCGGCCCAGTGTGACAAATTTTCCAATTTTGTAATGGAAGCCAGGGGAAAATGGAATTCTCTTTATAGAAATCCATTTTGTAGCCAACTTTCTTGAGATGTATCTATCCCTGAAAGCAATTTCCCTCATCCAGTAGAGGCAGCTGAGGTGTGTAGGGCCGGCTAAGTGGATTGCTGACAATTTGCCGCAAGAGCTTGCAGGAGATTTAACAGCAAGGCCTTGTGGGGAAACGTGTTGAGAGCCATCCTCTCCAGGCCCTTCTGTAGCCGCACCGAGTTCTGTTTTCAGAGCAGTGATTTCACAATGGAGAAGGCAGGATATGGGGCGGTGGAGCTGGGCGTCACTTCAACACCCAGAGGCATGAGGTCGTTTTCCTTTATGTCCTCAGCACCCTTTAGAATCTGCCTGGGAAGTGGCACACCGCAGCGAAGGAAGACAAGTCCGCAGACCAGAGCGGTGTCAGGGTACGTCTCTGTCACAGATCAGATTGGCCGCAGAGGATTTGTAAGGACGTGGAAAGAGTTTTCTAATGAGGACTAGAACTCATGTCTGGCTGGCTCCCTGCCCTGGCTTACGTTCCAATACTGCCTCTTTGGGGGCCCATTTGTGATCATGTAATGGCAAAACAAAGCGTTTGGTAGTGAATTAAATCAGTTGTATACCATGTGGGTGACCCAACGCAGTGTATACCGCCAGGCTTTGATGCGCTCCGATGTGGGAAATGGACTCTTGAAGCATGACAACGGGCTCTTCTCCATCTGTTCCTGTTCCCCATTTGACTCATCGCTCCTCTGTAAATGCTCTCTGACTTGTTAGCAAGTTGAACACATTTCAAAGCCCCACGAATGCAGCGCACGTAGGTCAGAAGTTACCTTCTGGGAGCCCCGGAGGACAGATAAACTTGCCTTACCGTGAGAATTGTTTCATCCGCTTGACACTCATGAACCACGACGTTCCTCAAGCAAGCAAAGGGATGCAAATAAAGATCAGATGACGGCTGGTGGGGAAGGAAGTTGGCGAAAATGTGGAGGTTTATGTCCAAATAGAGCAAAAAACCTACCACTGGGACACGATAAAGAAAAATAAACGTTCGGGAAGGTAACAAGCCAGAAAAAACATTGACAAGAACGAAGAGAAGAGCTCTGTGATTCTTAACTGAAGCTTGATGGGTGTCCCCGGTCTCTTCCCGCTGGTTTTCATAACCGCGTCTCGGAACACCATCTGTGACTCGCCGTGGTGGCGACACACCGTCATGGGCTTTCACGAGTGTGCCACCTGCTGCCCAGCCCCACAGGATGGTGATTCAGCGTGGTAAAGCAACACCTGATTCCACAGGGGGAACGATCAGAAAAACTCTAAAGTGTGCCTTGTAGAACGTTTGGATTTTGGGTCTGCATACCCAGAGCTGAATGCATACTCTGAGGCAGATTTTACCCTTAAGAATCCGGATTTATGTTTTTTTGTTTTTTTTTTAAAGATTTTATTTATTTATTTGACGGAGATCACAAGCAGGCAGAGAGACAGGCAGAGAGAGAGAGGAAGGGAAGCAGGCTCCCGGCCGAACAGAAAGCCCGACGCGGGGCTCGATCCCAGGACCCTGGGATCATGACCTGAGCCGAAGGCAGCGGCTTTAACCCACTGAGCCACCCAGGCGCCCCCCGATTTATGTTTTGAGTATTTGCTATGATCTGGGCACTATAGTATCTGCTCTCCTGGCACAAATCAACTGAATTTTCACGATAACAAGGTAATCTTATTTTTCGCCCAGTTTTACAGATAAGGAGAATGAGACACAGAGCGACCATAATTAGCCCAAAGTCACATGGTGTTTCAGGATTCAAACCCAGGCCATCTGGAACCAGAGTTGGAGGTCGTCGTCATGCACCCAAGTATGCGTATATCCCAATCCGGTCAACAAAAATCCTGCGAGTTAAAACACACACACACATACACACTCGTGCTACCTGCCAATTACGCTTAAATGTTTCGAGTGCCTGACCAGGTTGTCCTCAGAATAAAAAAATGTCATCTTTCTGTGCCTTGGCTTTCCCTTAAAGCTAATGAGCAGTATGTCACAGCCAATCTCAATGAGGAAATTCGAGATCTCACTCTGTATCAAGCTGTGTGCTGTGCTTTCAGAGGTTCCAAACTTGTCCCCAAGGAGCTTTTAATCTTCCCACGGGACAGCACTAACCCTACTGAGATTAATACAATAAAAATGGAGAGAAAGAGATGAGAATGAAGGCTTCTGATGGGGCAGTTGCAGAAGAGAGGGGGAAGCCCAAACACAGGACCTCGTATCAGGAGAACAGTCACTGGTTGACAATGTGGCTTGTGTTACAAGGAGCAGGTGGAGAAAAGAGACAACAAACATCTAAAGACACCCAACTGACTTGTAAGGAAGCTGACTATATTCTCTTTAAAAACCAGTCATTTCACATCACCTTTCTCTCTGTGTTAGAGATACTATGAAGAGATTCACAAAATAATTGTTTCATCCAATCATGGGGTTTGGGGTTTTGTGACTCATCTTCCCCCCAAGATGAACTGATAAATCTTGTCTATTCTCCGTTGGTAAGTTTATGCCTGAATTAACCAAATCTTTTACTATTACAAGGAATAGGCACTCAACCCAAATTAACTCAGGTAAAATGGGAATTTATTGGCTCATATAATCAGGAAATCAGAAGTCTATGATCAGCTAGATTTTGGAACCCAAATCATGTGGTCAAGACATTAAGTCATTGCCCCATATTGACACATGTGCCCCAAATATTCACTTCCCTTTTGCCTCAGAACGTCTCTGACATTTCCAGGCGGGCTTTGTTCAAGGGACAGACAACTTGCGTCCATCGTCCTGGCTTAGTCACTTCAGTGGAAATAGGACTTCTCTATCCCAACATCTGAACATCATTGAAAAGACTCCAACAGACCAGGCTTCAGTTGGTGCCCATCCCTTAGGTCAGGCGGTGGAGTATTCTGATTGACTGACCTGGATCACGTGCCCACTCTCAGAGTTGGGGGCAGATGAGTCTCTGTACATGAAAGCCCCACCATGCCTACTGTTGGGAGAGGAATCTTCACCAGAACAAGGAGACTAGGAGATGGGGATAGGGCGAGGGAGCGGTAAAGAAGCTAGACCCACAGAACTCTAACTACTACAACCCATGTGAGATTGCCTAAGAACTTCAAAATCTTAGAGCTCTTCGGTTTCTTTCATCCGTGCCACTTAGCATGACTAAGTATGCCACACCTAGAGATGGCTACCTTGGTGTGATTTATGACTAGGAGCAAACGTATCTTCCTCCAGCTGCAGGGTTCTTAGGATGACTCATCTGGCTCTTAGCAGTCCTTACACTTTAGCGGTCATGGCTGACAAAGTGCTCCCAACTACAGATGATCTCACTCCAGCCACATGGCAACGTGGAAAGTATGTAGGGTAGCATTGTTATTCCCATTTTAGAGATGAGGAAATGGGGCCTCAGCATGGCTAGTGGCTTGTCCAGGGAAGTGGCCAGCCCCATTGGAAAGTGGCCAATCCCATTGGAAAGTGGGGTCTTCCACCTCCAAGATGAACCCGAGAGCCATCGGAAGCTTTAGGTGTTTCCGAGGTCACACAGTGACTCAACCCCTGAGGTAGGATTAGATTTGGAAATCGTGATCTTCCTCCCAGGTGTTCATGACTAGAATGTTGGCCTCCCGAGCCTGTCTTAAACCTGTCCAGAAACGATGCCAACAAGTTCCGTTTCCAAATGCACGTGGTGAGAACCCTGCGGGCTGATTTGTCTCCAACACACACTGGAATGCTACACATGCTTGCTTGATTTCCAGGCTTCTTTTAAAAGGAGCCAATACAAGAGATTTGTGCTTATGAATTATTGCACTTGGAATGAAAAAAGAATTACAATACGTGCTTGAGATGCTCACATGTTAGATGTGTGCACGCCTTCCAGGTTGCTAGAACACAGCATCGAGCTGCCCATCCTGTTAATAATGCTATTAAAATTTTTGTGAAAGCTAAGTTAACTTCTTTGGGGATGCACATGGTGGGTGGGAGAGGGGTGCAATCTGTTTCTGGCATTACAGATGGTAAGGGATAGGGTTCGAGGGTGCAGTCAGAACACTGTAACTCGTTACAGCTGCTAATTGGGCTCTCATCTGACAAGGACCTTATTGCCTTACAGGGGAGGGAGGAAAATAAAACAAGCAGCCCAGACAATTAGGGACCAAACAAAATTAAACAAGTCCTTTTGGCCATAGGTATCGGGTATAGTGCATTGCCTTGCATTGTTAGCGACTCATGTATTATGAAGCACTTAGGGATGCTCCTTAATGGGGTCTCTCTCCCTCCTGGAGGGCGACTTGAACATTAGACTCTGTGACTCAGGTGCAAAAACTCTACTGTATTAACGCGGGCAGAATGATGCTTTCCTCTCTCACAGGGGTGTAGTGAGGCTTAATTAATTGTTGGGAAAGCACTTTGAGATTCTGGGATGAAAGGCACTATAGAATGATAATAATTTGCATCGACAAGGTACATTTCTTCAGTGGAATTCCAAGCACTTTACAAACATTAATTAATCCTCGTAACACCCTGGCGAGGCAGGTAAGTTTTCCCAGGATACGCTAAGCAAATCCACCATGTTAGGAGGAGGCGGGAGGCTACCGCTCTATTGCTCTGAGCTCACATTATTATTTATTCTTGGTGGGAACTTCCAGAAAGGCTGATGTGGACCCTGCTTCCCATTAGTCCAAACGGTTTGCCATTCGCTTTTGATTACCCACAAATATCGTATTCTGCCGGAGCGCTAATCATTCTGCTTAGGGGACACGTGTCCCGTGCAAAGCGAGTCATAAACAGCTGTCATTCCAATGGATATTAATGCCTATTGTCTCCCATTCTGGAGCTCTGCGCCTCCCTCAAGGAAAGAGAATGGCGGAGGAGTGGGTGACATCTGTTTCAAAGACGATCTGCAGCCATGCTGGAGAGAATGCACCTGGCTTCCACTTTCAAGCCCATGTAACCAGTGGCTTCTTGGCCTTTCTTTGTCACCAGCACATTTTACATTTTACGTTCTGGTTTTTCATCTCCATGCAGCGGGGGAAATGGAATTGAGGAGCTGGGAGGGGGAGGGAGCTCTGGGCGGCATGCAAACAGGGCAACCAGCGTTTCTGGAATCACGAATCTGTTATAAATCAGTGGTGCAGAAGCAGCTCAAGTGTCAGGACCCCAAAAGCTCTCCCAAACCTCAACCATCCCGCAAACGAAATAAACCCAAAGAGGAAAAACAATCCTCCAGCTAGACAAATGACTTCAACATGCGGAGTGGTTGACTTGTCAGTCTTGAGTGGCTCTCTGAGCGGCCCGTGTTCCCACACTCCTGGCTTTAATTCTGCACACAGTCATCGACTGCAGCTTCTCAGATAGAAGAGGAGAAAAAGAGCAAAGAACCTTGTGATCTGTCATTCTGCACAGACACCCCAATTTAAGTCAGTTGTTTTCTGGCCACGCTGTCGGGCTGCAAGGAAAACAGGGGGACCATGAATCTGCGCGTCATCCCATGTGATGTAGGGGTGACCCACCCCACCCCCCCAACAAAGGATGGGACTGTTGTTTCTGGGCTGCCCTCTGATCAAAGGGAGGGTAAGCACATTCTGGCCAGGTGTTGGATTTTGACCAAGGCAATCCCTGAATCTTGATGACCATTTTTTGAGGTCCCTTTTAGCCCTAATAGCCTATGGTGGGATGACTTGGTAAAATCCTTCCCGCTTTGCATGCTTCCTCAAAGCCCCCCACCAGCATGCCTTCAAAGGCAGGTGGTATGGGCAGGTACTGATCCCCTCAGCCCTTGGGATGGTTGAGCACCCGAGAAGGGAGTGTTTTATAAACATTTTTTATCTTCTCTGGGTTTTGCGACATGAAAACGGTGGGAAGCACTCTGCTACTTATTGGCATTTTTGGATGAGGGAATGGAACCAAGGAATGCTCAAGTGACTTACCCATCACTATATAGTGAGTAATACGCACGGGTCTGCCCGGTTCTAAACACTGAACTCTCAACCACTGTTCTAAGAGGTCCCAATCCTGTCTGCCTTTTAATACCCGTGGAGGAGCTTTAAAAAATAGCCAGGCCTTGGGAGAAGCCAGCTCCGTCTCCCCGCCCCATCCGGGATTCTGACTCTTCGGGGTGGGGTCTGGCCTTTGCTATTTCCTTGGCCTCCCCCAGTGAGCCCAACGTGCAGCAGTCCCGTGGAACAAGGAGCCGCAAGGCATGGCTCCTGCCCCAGCACTCGTCACTGAGGGATCACAGTTGGCCTTGAGAAGTCAGTGAGGAGCTATGAATCACCTACCTGATGTAGGACAGGCAATCTTCTGTTTTCATTCACTTATCAAATGCATTTGAGAGTAAAAAAAAAGTCCAAAAAGCAAACCATAGACTTTCATATTTTAGTGTCCAGAGAACGAAACAATTTAGAATCCTGAGTTATGCGTTCGATAATTTGGTAGGTAACTGAGAAGCTTCCCTGGCTCCTGGAGCTGGGGCTGGAGTGTGCTCTGGGCTGCCTCCTTCCTCCCTATCCTCTGGTTGGGGAAGTTGTCAAACCCTGTGGTAGGATTATTTCCCAGGGATCGGGACCCTCTCCCTCGTCTCCAACAACAAGGTCTCATGGCCCTTTATTCTTCAAATCTCCTTCAGCGCCTGGATAGATGTCTGGAAACATGATGAAAGAAAGGAGTCAGGGAGGGCCTCAGTCCCCTGCCCCATCCCCACTTGACAGCAGGTTTTTCTAAGCTGCTGCCAAAGGTCTGCAGCCGTGAGACCCCAGTTGGGGGTGGACAGAAGAAGAATAGTGTTGACACCTATGGAAAGGAAGGGAGCTGGGGCAGGTGATGCAGTGCTGCTTCGAGGGAGGAAATAATCTCCAGCCTCTCCAGTCAGATGATGGCTCCTCTTGGAGAAGGCATGGAGGGTAGACCAGAGAGCCCTCCGTGGGAGAAGGGTTGAGAACCCACCACAGCTCCACCCCAACAGCCAGTCTCGGACACCTGCTGCTGCTTTGCGGGAAGCCAGCTCTGTCTCCCAGCTCCATCCAGCAGGAGCCTGAAGTCTCTACAGGGCAGGTTTTGAGAGGTGACGTTATAGGTCCAAATGAAGAGATTGGCATGAGATACACCACTGGTAATAGGTGGAGGAATGAAGGCTCCAGTCAGGGCTTTTGGCTCCAACTCCAATGCTGTCCTTTCTGTAATTCAGCGTGGTGGTTTGGAAAGAGTTTGGGTTATGGGTTCTTCCAGTTTCATATGACCTTGGATGAGACACTGGAGGTCTTGGCAGAGATTATGTGAAGTAATACTACGTGTGGAAATGTCTGCCTCTGCCCTAGCAGTAACAGGGGCTCAAGAAATGTGGGAGGCTATCATATGATCTCTCTGATAAGAGGAATTTGAGAGGCAGAATGGGGGGGTCATGGGGAGTAGGGAGGGAAAAAATGAAACAAGATGGGACCAGCAAGGGAGACAAACCATAAGAGACTCTTGATCTCAGGAAACAAACTGAGGGTTGCTGGAGAGAAGGGGGATGGGAGGGATGCAGGGGCTGGTGATGGGCACTGGGGAGGGTATGCGCTGTGGTGAGTGCTGTGGAGTGTGTAAGCCTGACGATTCACAGACCTGTACCCCTGGGGCTAATAACACACTATATGTTAAATTAAAAAATGTGAGAGGCATGGTAGGGTGGCAGTTAGGGAGTTGGAAACAAGAATAACACTGGGTCTTTGGCTCTCAGGAGATTCACGGTCACGAGGGACTGAAGAACAAGGTAACAGCAGTTATGCTCCTGGACCTGGAGTCACACCGTCCAGCTCATCTTCTTCTGAACGCATCACATCGGGGGTGTTTCTTAGCCGCTCAGTGCCTCAGTTTCCCCATCTCTAAGATGGGCATAATGGCAGTGTGTGCTTCAAAGGGTTGTCATGAAGATTAAATGAATGACTACACGCGAATACTTTAGACAATGCCTAATATACAGAAGGCTTGTGACAAGTGGTCCTTGTCAGTACTATTATCCAAACACGTGAAAATATAGATAAAAGATTTTCATAACAGTCAATAAAAACGATGGAAGAAATGGCCCAAAACAAAAATGCGAACTTTCAAAACGTTCTAAGGAACATGTTTCCTGCTATGTCTGGAAACACACGCAGGTAGAATTCATGGCCAGATGGCAAGTGATCGCGTTCTTAGTTGATCATAAATCAGAGTCCAGAGGATGATGCCATCCTCTGCCATGCTAAGTATTTCTTTAAAATATATATAGTGTTGTGTCCTCTTTCTAGCCGGGCTCTGGTTTGCTGTGACATCTTGCTGCAAGGTCAGCAAGTCCTCTGAACTTTCCAGATGCCATCTGGAGAAAGACTTTGGTAGAGAGCATTGTATTACCTTACTTTTGCTGCTGTGACCAGTTGGCACAAAGTCAGTGGCTTAAAACAACACAAATGTATTATCTTACAGTTTGGGTGGTCAGAAGTCTACGGTCAGGGTGTTGGCAGGGTTGTGTCCTTTCTGGAAGTTTCAGGGAGGATCTGTTTCCTTGCCTTTACCAGCTCCCAAAGAAGGCCTATATTCCTTGGCTGGTGGTCTCTTTCTCTATCTTGAAAGCAGTAGGCATGACATCTTCTCATCTCTCTGATCTCCTGCCTCCCTCTTATAAAGATCCTTGTGATTACACTGGGCCCACCAGTATAATCTCCCAATCTCAAGTTCTCTAACTTAGTCACATTTGCCATCCAAGGTAATGTATTCACAGGTTCTGGGGATTAGGATGTGGACAGTTTAGGAGGCCATTCATTATTCAGCCTATCATAAGTATCTATAATTCAAATATACCTTTCTCTTACTCATATGGGCAGCCTTGCTTAGACTAATAACATAAGCTATTATGCAAATTCTCTACTCCACTGAGGGTAAGGAAGGGAAAAATGCCAATGAGGAGGGGAAATGAGAACCCTATCCATATAATAATGACTATGGGAGTTCTGGTGGAGGGGGCAGTAAGGGCAGGCTCTTGCTGAAACTAAGAATGCTAAAATGTCTTGGGAAAGGAATAGGTCCAAAACTTATTTTATAGCACTTGAGGTACACGATGCCTATTCAAAGCACTTCATGGTCATTCAATCCTTCTAACAAGCCCATGAAATGCATTCAGTGATTATCATCCCCATTTTACAGGTGAGAAAACTGAGCTACAGTCAAAGTTAAGGGATATGCCCAAGGTCATACAGCTGTAAGTGGCAGCTCCTCTTGAGATGGTGTTCAATGATCTCAAATAGCCAAACTCTTGGTTCCAGCAACCCTTCGACATTCTCCACTTGGGGCTTCTTGTATCTTTGAATCCAAAATTTTCAGTGTCCATCAGGGTGGCTCCTTTTCTTTAGATGGTACGACATGAAAACCAGAAGTAATTTTCATCTAGTGGAATGTCTTTGTCTCACCTCTGGAAAGAACGAGCCTCAGAAAATAAAGGAGGATGTACTTTAAAATCCAAGAGCTGGAACAGACCTTGATGATCAACCTGCTCATCAAGGTTTCCTAAACTTCAAACCCGGGGGGCAAAGCAAAGTAGCTGAGCTGGCCTGAGGGTTCAAGTGTTTTGCCTGGATTTCCTGCCTCAAGCAAGAAAAAGGCTTTCAAGTCTCAAATTCTAGCTTAAAAATTCATGAAGCGTTTTGCATTCTAAACCTATAATGTCTCTGTTAATGATTTGCTTTTTCAAAAAATAAATCTTTAAATAAGATTAGCAGAATATTATGCAACATATAGCTGGTGATTTTGAGTGTCCCCCAGACCCACCTTACAGCTGAACACATAATTTCCACACTTATTTAAACAACACAGACTCTAGCCCCACCTACTCATAGGTCTAAGCTCCAAATTTATCACATGATGGTTTAGACAGGGCTTGGACACAATCCATTGGGAAGCAGAAAGGCACCAACTGCTGGCTCATGAAATGCATGAGATGCTCTTGTCAATCTAAGTCTTAGAGCTAAGAGCTGAGTTCTTCCTCTTACTTCTAAAATCACTGCATATCAGATCATCCAAGCTGGTGTGACAGATGAAGTAGTGGCTGTAGATGGGAACATTGGGAACTTCCCTTCATCTTGGGCCTGGTGGGGCTCCTAGGGACAGAACCACATGTTTTAATAGAGAAGCACTAATGGTTAATGGCATGGGCCAAGAGCAATGGTGCTGAATCCCCTTAGGACTTGAGGGGTTTTTAGCTTGTGTCAGAAGCAAATAGCAAGGGATTTTGTATTGTTGTATGGCATAGGAGAAGGCATATCGTTGTATGGCAAGGGAGAGCCAGATCATTTGGTTCAAGTTTAGTGGGTTTTCCCAAGTGGACATTGTTAGGGGCAGATTGAGGGCAGGGTTTGGGGGAGGTGGGGAGCTGGGGGTGTGGTGGATGGCAACAAATACACTTAATAAGGCAAGAGTCTGTTTTCCAGGCTCTGGTTGACTGGCAGATGATAAATTCTTAGTGACCAGCTACCTTCAAATCTTCCTTCACCCATGCTGGGAAGCATGGTTCCAAACAAGGTCAGAAGTTGTTTGCATAGGATTCTAGCAGTGTTATTCTTGTTTCCAACTCCCTAGTTGTGCCCTTGTATGCACATGTGCAAAGCTTCATAAGACTTTTCACTAACCACTTGGTCTAAGCAGATGATAGGCTAAGAATGTATTTCTGTTTAGGGATATTGTCCAACCAACCTGGGCATCTCTCACTCAAGAAAATGAGATGGTGGTGAGGGGAAAAGGGGAAACCCTGGTTTATATTTGGTTCTGATAGGACTTGAGGACCCCACTACAGATTTCCAAAGATCCATAAACTGTGGAAGTTCATTCCAACCTCAGCCTAGAAACCAGATGAACACAAAGGACCAGGCAGCATTACCATGACCCTTAAGATCAAGATGGGGAAATGGCCACTTTGCTACTCTGGTTGCTGCTCAGAGCCTCACTTTAGATTTACTTTTAGAAATGTGGTTTTAATCAGAAATAAGAGGAGGAGAAGAAGCTGGAGAAATCCAGGAGCTGTGCTAGGGTCTTCTTGGTTTCAAGACCCAATGCACTGGGACCTCTGAGATGGTGCGGTTCAGCTTATGCTGCTAATGGGGGATTCTTACCAGAGCAAGGAGGCAATTCGGAACCGTGGAAGGATCTTCCTTTGAAGGCTTTCTTTTTCTAATAGACACTGTAATGGAAGGATCCAAAAAGGGAAGGAACACAGCAGACTGGGAATTACTATGGGTGGATGACACCTTTGCTGGCAGAGGTAGAACCTAGGGACAGTGGAGCTACATTTCCTTTCTGCCTCTGCTTGTGGGAGAGCTGCTGAAGACTGGAAATCAAACTTGGTTGTGGCACTTTGAAGTCTCTTGCCATCTAAGGTTTCGGTGGAGGGATAATGAGCGGATGAAAGGCCTTTTTAGCTGCGGCTATGAACGGCCAGTTCCAGCTGAATGGGCACTAGCAACACAGGGCAGCCTGTGAGGCCTGTTGAAGAGGAGGAGGGAGGAAGAGAACGGGCCTTTGGATGACATCTGCCCCCAGCTCTAGCCCTGGAAACAATTAGTGAGAGGAGGGAAGCAAGGACGGAAGGACAGTCCTCCCAGTCTGGGTGACTCATTGGCTTCTGGGTTTGCCTCTCGTTAGGCATTTGAATGGACTGAGACAGTAGAGGGTGTGAGCTTGGAGAACAAGGCAGATTCTGGCAAGATTTCCCTCTTTCTCAGAGGAGAGCCCTTTCATCCTCCTGTATTTATGGATCAAAGTCTGTCATCTCCCATTTTGTGGTTATGAAGCAATCTCTCAGATCCCCTGGCTTTGTGGTCCCTGTAAGACCCTTTTCCCTGCCCCAGCATCCCAAACTCTTCCATGCTTATTTTTGAGGAACTCTCCCTGTCTCTTTCCTCTTCCTTGACCTGAGAGAGAGTCCAAGGCCTTCAACCTGGCTTTCCATTTTCCCTAAAGGACACCCCATCCCAGATCATTCCTTGGTGGCTGTGGAAATAGGCCACAAACTAGCCATTCTTGGATGAGCTGTGGGAGGTCGAATTCCGTATCATCACTTAACCATCAGATTTCATGTTTCAAAGAGAATTCTAATTCTGGAGCTTGGTCAGAGTTGAGTGGAGGCTGCCACGTTGGATGGGACCTGGGTCTCTTGGTTTCTCAAGCACAGCCTCTGTCCCTCCTCATCTTCTCCCAGATCCTGCATCTTCCCACAGCTGCCCTTGGACTTCTTACACAATTATACACTTCACATGGCTGCATTATCCCCCCTTAAGCATTTGAGTTGGTGACCCCAGCTAAGGCTGATAGGGGGAGCACCACATTCCCCCCTTTCATTCTATTCAGAGAAAGTTTCATTTGAGTATCACTCCTGGCCTATCTCCTTCCCCTCACTTGGCAAGTTTCGAAGAAGGGCTCTCTCTGTAGGAGACAATTGAGGTTGTCCATCACTGGACATCACAAGAGGTCACACTGACCTAATTTAGGGATGAAATGTTAGCAAGCTGACTTGGATGCAGTTTCAAGCCAGGTCCTTTGTTGACTTTACCAGTGATCAAGCTGACATTTCCACCTGGGATGTTGATATCTGGTTCAGAAGGTGAAGGATATAGCTTATATGTGCTAATACATGCATCTAGCTAGGGATCAGCACACTTCTTACCCCGAAGTGTTACCTAAAATCCCCCAGGCCTTCTGGACATGTGTACACCCATGAGCTCACAGAATATGATGATCCTGTTTCACTGGCTTGTGCTCCCTTATTTGTATGGGAAGAACTTTAGCCCTGTACAAAACTTTCCTCCCTGAAAGTCAGGGAGACCTAGGGGGCATCTCTTTTGCTCTTACTCAGGGCCTGTGAATGCAGAGCTTCCGCCCACCTGATGATGTCTGCTGCTTGCGTAGTTCCTCAATAGCTAGTTCCCCTGGCTGGTGTCCTCTCCAGGAAAGTTGATGTCTGTGCTTAAAACCTTAAACCTCAAATCCTTAAGGTCCTCTGCTCAGATGTCCCTCAAGGTCCCATCCTTGTGGTGACTAAGTTCTGCTGGGTTCTCTTCAGGCCTCGCTGTACAAAACCCATCTTGTGTTCTGGACAGAAGCATCAGGAAGACTTCTTTCTTTCTCCCTCTGGGTTTTGTTTGTCAAGCCCCAGAGTAATTCTATGTATACTCACATTCTAATGGCTGGTTACATCCTCTCTCTCCACGGGTCTCTGCAGGGCCCAACCAAGGAGCTCATTCCTGATGCGGACCCTTGGCTATCGTCCCCATCCCACACTCTCTCTACCCAAAGTTCTCATGAACCTCTACTCACGCAAGACGACATCACAATAGCCGATCCAACAGTCCCGTCCAGACAAACGGAATGACAAGTCAACACGGACTGAGCCAGACCCGATTCTAACCAGTCTACAGAAAGTGAGCACTGGATCCTCTCTGTTGAGGATGAGGTAGGCGCTCTTAGGATCATCTACATTTTATAGACACAGAAACTAGCTCCATGGGGCTCAGAGACTTGCCCTGCATCACAAGCCTGGTCAGATACAGAGCCACTCTTCAGAAAGGGGCATTGGGGTTCAAAATCACCCCTCTCAGCCTTCCCAGCTCTCCTTGGACCACATCTGGGATGTACACCAGAGAGGAGGAAAAAGAGGAGAAGAAGATGTAAAGAAAGTTGGAGATGGGCAGGAAAGTAAAAATGAACAGGGGGGAAAATAAGCAGGTGCTCCAGGTCCCAATATTTTTGCATCAGCAGTCACTCCATCACACTGTGTTGTCCAGAGCATGGAAGGACCTCAGAGACTCCACCTTCACTTTACCAGAGAGGAAGCGGAGACTCAGAGCTGCGAGAGACGTGCCCAGTATGAAAATACCCCTATTCTGAGAAGATAAGGGAAGGCAAACTAAAAGAACTTCTGAAATGGAGATGGTGCAAATCTTCGTATGGCTTTTCTGTATGCAAAACCAAGGCCCACAGGGAGAAATGGCTTGCTCATGGTTAAACTATGTGTGCTTCAAAGAGTAGATGGGAAAAGGAACCAAGAGAGTGTGAGGAACCAGCCTGGACAAGCTTCTAGAATGGTGATTACTTCATTTGCATATTATAAATTGAAAGAAAAGTTATTATGAAATATGAGCAGTATATTAAATATGCTGTCCATACCGCTACTGAGTAATGGTGAGATTGGAAGGTTTGCCTATTGATCTCTTTGAGTGTCATGTAAAACCGAGCAATTTTCTAGCTGAATCTACTGGAATTTGGGGCCAGATGCCCTCACATTTCATTAATGGAAAAGGCTCTTACTGGGTGTTTCACATGTGCTCAGGACTGTGTTTGAGGGGCTCAGTCTCAAGGAGAGTCACATAAGTCCACGGTGGTCCGAGAGGGTGATGACAAAGGAATATGGGGTCTGGGGCTCTCGCAGGATCCACCTGTGTTTAGGCAAGAGACTAGATTGCGATTGGGAGGCACTGAGCATTGCAAATATCAGGCATATGTTTAAACATGAGTCACTGCAAAAAGGCTGAGGTTAATGTGAATGCCTTTCACTTCCCTATTAGAAAATGGAGCCGCCCCGTGCTTCTACCCAGAGACTCAGAGAAGCCTGTGTGGTTTCCGCGTGGTCAGAAGCATTAGTTAGGGTCTTGTCCATATCTATTAGGAGGGAAGAAGCCCATTTAGCAAATTAAAATTGTTTTTATTTCCCCGGCTAATTGTTTTTTAATTGTTTAAGTAAAAGGTTTGGTCTTGATTAGAGGCTTTTAGTAAATTAAATCTGTTCACATTTTACAAGTCTAATATTTAGATCATAGAGTCAGTAATGGTGAGCAAGGATTGCTATGGCAAGGGTTTTGAAATATAAATGTTGATGCTGAAGTGGCCTCAGAGATTATCTGGTTCAGCACTCTCATCCCATCACTGAAGGAACAGAGGCCCAGAGAAGCTAACAGATTGGTCAAAGGTCACACAGCTCAAAAGTGGGAAAAGCTAGGCCTGAGCTGCCAAGGTCTACTATCCTAGGCTATGCAAACATTTTCAGGAGGAATACCTATAGTCAGTATGGAAGGCTTTAATTAAATATTTAACCTCAAAAATAGCTTACATACTGAATAAATGGGGCATGCAGAAACATTAATTAATGTGTTTTACATCTCAATGTGAATTATGTGTTTCACACTTTAATGTAAACTGGTTAGTACTGATATTTAGCTGAGCAGTTGTTATGGGAAAGTTTAACACGCTATTGAGGATTTTGGAGCTAAGTGACCCAAAGAAATGTATACACTGGGGTGCCTGGGTGGCTCAGTGGGTTAAATAAAGCCTCTGCCTTTGGCTCAGATCATGATCTCAGGGTCCTGGGATCCAGCCCTGCATCAGGCTCTCTGCTCAGCAGGGAGCCTGCTTCCTCTTCTCTCTCTGCCTGCCTCTCTGCCTACTTGTGATCTCTCTCTGTCAAATAAATAAATAAAATATTAAAAAAAGAAATATATACACAGAAGTGTGCATATATACCTCCTTAAGATAAATGTGATATACTCCACTACACTTCTTATTTTATTTATTTTTTTAAAGATGTTATTTGTTTATTTGATAGAGAGAGAGAGAGAGAGTAAAAACAAGCAGGCAGAGCTGCAGAAGGAGAGGGAGGAAACAGATTCTCCTGCTGAGCAGGGAGCCTGAGGTGGGTCTTAGTCCCAGGACCCTGAGACCATGACCTGAGCAAAAGACAGATGCTTAACTGACTGAGTCACCCAGGCACCCTCCACTATGCTTTTCAGAACAGATGTGGAAAAAAAAAAAAAAGAACATTGATACAATGCAAAATATCCCAAAGTCTGATCTTTGGAACCCCACAGAATTCAGTACAATGACAGATCTCAGGAAGGGCAAAATGATCTCATGATCTAATAAAGATGGAAAATTCCCCGGGGAAGCAGGGCCACACATATTTTTCTCTTTATTTTCCTCCTCTGCTTCGCTCTCCTTCCCTCTCCCTCTTCCATCCCTCCTTTTTTTCTTCTAGTCTTCCTTGCTCTCTTTAGCATCAGTCACTGGGAGAGTCACACTGCACCCTGGATCACGGGCTGTGTGACTCAGCAGGGAGGGCCCTGCCTCTGCTCCATGCAGGATCTGGGGAAGGCTGGCCCGGGGCCCAGCAGACGTTTCCTTCCATCTAGGGTCTGGGCTCCCCTGGGTTTCCTCACTGCTCTGCCCAAGAAATCCCTTCCTTCCTCAGCTCCCAACAGTCATCTCTTGCTTGTGGCTTTGGGGACGCTCCTGCCCAGCACTCCACCCCACCCTCTCCTTGCAGTGATCTTGCCTAGGGTGACTTTTCAACTCCAGGACCATGCAGCCTTTCCCAGAGAACAAAGAGGTGCCTCCTATTTGCACTCAGAAAGGGCCACGCACACCTGTTTTGCTGGGCATTCGTGGGGAGCGCAGCTCTGCACGGGCTACAAGCTCCGCAGAAACTCTCTGGTTTCCAGGAGGCACATGGGAAGGGGCCAACGGCCGACGCCAACTTTCCCCTTACTTGTCCAGTCACTTTGGTTATTAACAGCCTTGTAGAAATAAGCTTCCCTGTCTTGAAATATGGAATGACTGAGAATACAGCCGCAGGATTTACTGCTCCGCACGGCATACAGTTATAATTTTTACTTGGCTGCCGCGATGACAAGATTCAGTAAAGCATTAGGCCAGTAAGTCTGAATTACTCAGCTAAAATATGGGCTGTCCCTGGACACTCAGCCCCACAGAGAGGACACCTGATTAGCCTTGGCCCCTCTGGGGGCAGGGAGATGTTTTCAAGTGTCATTTCCATTTGCTGGCTTGCCAAGGTGGGGACCAATTTGACTAAGTCCCTTGGGATGTTCGGAAGCAGGTGTAAGGAAAGGAAAACTGGCCACGGAGCCCCACTCAATGTCAGTCACTGCGATCTGAGATAAGGACTCTCTCCTTTTTCATTGTCTCTCTCACTTAACCTCTGTCTGGTTTCTTTTCCATCCCCTCTGGGGACAGGAGTAGGGGAGGGGCGGGGAGAAGGGAAAGAGTACTTTCTTTTCAAGCCCGTAACCATTTGGATTCAAGCCTGTAAATAAAGGTTAAACTGAGAGGGAGCCGAGGTGAGCACAATAAATGCCCACTTGAGCTTATCAGGGGCTTGCTCTCCCCCACTGGTCTGGCTCCCGGAGCCTCCCCTGAAGAAGCAGCTGCAAAGATCAAACCTTTTAGCTATTTGGTCTCCTGAATCCTATCTGACTTGGCCCCACTATCACCCACTGACATTTGAAATGTGTCTATTTAAAAAGGAAAAGAGAAAAGAGCACAACTAGGAGGAAAAAAAAAAAAATCCCGGCGATGCCATATCCTGCAAGGCAAGAAAAAGAAATATCCTCTGTGTGCGTGCGTGCGTGTGTGTGTGTGTGTGTGTGGTTTTTTGTTTGTTTGTTTTTTGTCTTGGTCTTTTCCTGTCTCTCTGCCCTCACACTGCCACATTTATTAATAGGGTGATAAGGATGACTTAAACTGTCTGAGTTTTTCTAGAAGGCGGGAGGGAGGGGGCTTGGGAAATGAATGGACTGAACCTACCCTCTGCTTAGTCACAGAACCCTGCTTTGAAGGGTGTCCTTAGGCTCTGGGGCTTGGTGGGTTGGGTGAGGGAGATTGCTGGAGGAAGTTGGCTGGCCTGAGACAAAGACAATGGGCACATCCCACAGAGGAAGGAGGGCCATGACCTGGCTTCTGAATCCCAGACCAAGGGACGGGCTCCAGCAGACTTGCCATTTGGTGATCAAGGAGCATTCGATGTGTACACTGAGAATCCGTCCACAGGGGATTTCAAGAAGGGGAACGTGTAACTGGGGAGTTGGCATCAGGTCTGGCGTCTATAGGTGTCTAATCCAGTGCTTTTGAGACTCGTTAAAATGTAGGTTCTGAATTGGTGGGTCTGGGTTGGGGGGATCCGAGATGCTGCTTTTTGAACAAGCTGGGGGTTCATGATGATGCCGTTGACTGTGGGCCATACCGTGGATAGCCAACGTCCTTGGCGCCGATGTAGGAGGTGCACAAGGGAGGGTTGGGGCCTGAAGCCACAGCAGGGAGGGCAAGGGTTATTCACAAGTATTGGAAAGTTTTTAGTTATCTGAAGGCAGGCCAAGGTGGCACTTGGCTTTCCCGCATTTACTCGTATTCAATACGCTGGGCATTTTAGAACCTAGAAGAGATTCCTTCCCAATAAAGAGTACGTCTCACAGTGTTAAAGTGCTGTCCCTGGATCGGCTGTCAGAGACACACCTCAGGAGCTTCTTAAAACTGTAGTTTCTATGGCTTTTCCCAGGCTTCTTCAGTCAGAAGCTCTGGAAGGCTGGGCGGTTGGGGGACCCAGGAATTGACATTTATCAAGTTTGCCAGCTGATTCTTGGGCACATGGAAGCAATTGAAGTATTAGGTCCCCATGTCCAATTGTTCTTTTAATCTCAATAGAGTAATAAGCACCACAGAAAAATAGAACATTTAAGAAACTAAAAAATACAAGTAACACATACATGTTCAATAGAGAGATTGAGAGAAGACAGAGAAGCAAAGACAAGATGAAATTCATCTACATTATAGTTAACATTTTGGTACATGCTCTTCTAGACATCTTTCCCTATGCATTGTAGAAATAAAAATGGAAATATAATTGTAATAAAGTGTTAACTTTTTTTTTAAACTCCACAATGCATTGGAAAACTCTTCAAGTCACTGCATTTCTTTCCTATATTTTAATGATACCCTATTGGATCTATCTCTTTAAAATTGTCTAGGGGCACCTGGGTGGCTCACTTGGTTGGGTGTCTGCCCTCAGCTCAGGTCATGATCTGTGGGGAGTCTGGTTCTTGATCTCCCTCTGCCTGCTGCTTCCCTGGCTTGTGCTCTCTCTCTCTGTCTCATATAAATGAAGTATTTTTTTCAAAAAACATTGTCTATGAGTGACCTCTTTTAGTTTTATTCATTTATTTTTTAAAGATCTTGTTTATTTATTTTTCAGAGAAAGCAAAAGAGCACAAGCAGGGAGAACTGCACCAGAGGGAGAAGCAGACTCCCTGCTGAGCAAGGAGCCCAATGCAGGACTCAATCCCAGGACCCTGAGATCATGACAAGAGCCAAAGGCAGATGCTTAACCAACTAAGCCAGCCAGGCATCCCTATGAATGATCTCTTTTAAACAGTGTTTCCTTAAGCAAAGTGAAGTATCTTTCTTTCCTTCCTTCTTCTCTCCCTCCTTTCTACCATGTTTTTTTTTTTTTTTTTTCTTAAACTTTACCTTACAGGTCAGGTGACAAATAAGGTTTGAGAGTTTTGAAGTTAATTTCCCAGGTTCTGTTGGACTTGCTGAGTCACTTCAAGAAAGGCTCATCCCTTCTCTGTGTTCTAGTTTCTGCATCTCTAAGATAAGACTAATAATGTTTGCCCTTAACCCACTCACAGATACATTTCCAGAGTTTTATTATGATAAAATCTGTAAATCCCTTTGGATTACCGAAAGAGAGGACGATAAGAAAATCTAAAGCACTGTTGTGATTTCTTGAGTACTTATCACAGAATTACCAGCTGATGTCTTACAGAACACTAAAAAAAAAAAAAGAGCCACCTTAAAGGTCTTCATTTCTGCAAAAGACACATTTCTCAGCTCTCTTTTTGGACATGGGCATGGCACTAGCTGCAAAGGAGCAGGAGAAAGAGGGGGCCTATTTATAAGCCATGCCATTTAATTCTGTTTTGAATCCAGTTCCTAAAACATGGGCAAGATAAAAAGCTGTATCACTAAGGTGCAACCAGAGAGGAAGAGGCAGTAGGGGGTGATACATAGGTAGGTAGACAGGTAGGTAGACAGGTAGATTTTATGTACATGGATTGATTTAGATAACTGGACCGTATCTATATAGGCTCCTGTATAGTAATATGTGTATATGTTTATACATAAGTACACATACACATATGTGCATGTATAGATACAGATTCAATACAATGCATTGACTTACCCGGGGGGGATGGTAACACAAGTCTTTAGGGCAGGCTTTCAGGAAGGGCAGCTCACAGGTAAGCTAGAACTTCATAGACATTAGCTGAAGCTGTTGTCCATAGGTGGGAATGTCCTCTTTCTCTGAAGAAAGTCTCAGTCTGCCTTTAAGGCATTTTAACTGATTAATCAAGGACCAGAAGGACCGTCTCTCTAGTTTAAGGTCAACTGACTAGAGGATGTCATTACATTTGCCGAATCCCTTCACAGCAGCATCTAGATTAGTGTTTGATCGGAGGAGTGGGGGACTGTGGTCTAGTCAAGTTGACGTATCAAAGAGCTATCACAGTTCACTTCCTGTCAACCTGGCATCCACACATATCTCATTATACCACCTAGTCTCCAAATAAAAGGATTCCTACTTCCATCCAACATGGTAAACTATCCAGCACGCAACTGAAAGCAGTGGTGAAATTTGCCCCCACTGTCTCTACCACTTTCCATTCCACCACCTTCTTACATGCTCTTACTATCATTCCTTCATAATTTGTTCATCTCCACTTCCAGTAAATCCCTACCACTGATCTTTCCAAGGCCAATATTCCTCTTGTTCATTTCTACTGGTTTTGTGACAGAAAGCTAACTTAACAATAAGATAGCAACCAACCTGTTGATGTCTCTCCTTGAAGTATTTTTCCTTAGGGATAACTCTCCGTACGGAAAGCTTACAATTACCAGGGACAGTGCCTAGCATCATTTACATAGTATTTTGTTTAATCCCCACAACAACCCTAGGATATAGGTGTTATTGTCTCTATTCTCAGGGTGGGGAAACAGAACCTTAGAGTGGTTGACTAGACTGTCCAAGATCACTGAGCTAGTAGGAAAGGCAAAGCTGGTACCTGTGCCAAGTGCAATTTTCTTCCAAAGACAATGCTCTTAAACACAACTAAGATATTTTGAAGGTTCCTATAACAGTAATGTTTCTTTAAGGGTGATCTGTAGGCCATCTATGTCAGAATGCACTTCTGTATATGTTAAAGATGCAGATTTCTGGCCAAGCCCCACACCTAGTAAAACTGCCTCTCTAGAGATGGGCATAGGATCCATTAATCTTAATAAGCTTCCCAGGTATTTTCATGTATTCCATGTTTGGAGCAATTCTACAGTAGGAGTAAAAGAAAGGATCTTCACAGATGGATCATCTTGGCTGTTGGTAGGTTTTAATTGTTCATGTTGTTGAAAAGAAGCACCGTCAAATGTGGAGAACAGCATTCTAAATGGGCTGGGGCTAACCAGGTGGAAGGCTTTCCATTGCTCGCGGAATAAGTTATGCTAACTAGGGAAGTTTGCTCTTCATGCAGAATTTTCCCACTTCCCATAGAGTTTTGCAAAATGGGACCCTACGAAAGCCACACATCACATGGTCAGAGGACCAGTCTCATCACGTAAACCAGTCGTCTGACACATCCAGACACAACCATGAAATGCTGTTATTACCATTCCCACTGCAATAAAGATGGCACCGGATGGACCAAGAGTTCAGATTACAATGCAATTCTTGGTAACAAATATATACACCAGAGATTTATAAGACCTTTTCATTACCCTGGTTTTGTAGATAAAGACAAGTGTGGGGGAGGAAAGGAGCCCAAGGAATTCTGAAAGGCAATGATTGAAATTAGACAGAAGGGAGGGGTGAAGCTTAGTCTCATTCCCAAGCTAGATCAATCATTATTCCAAAGTGATTTTTAATCAAATCCAACATATGGTTTTTATTAATTTGGGGGCAATTCCCCTACCATCTAGTGTAATAAAAAAGGATGTTGATATCATAAAAGATTATAACATCCCTTATCAAGCTAGCAAACAAGAAGTGTAAAATCCAAGATAATGAAATAAGTTGAATTGCTTCATCCTTCCCTCCCTGGTTTTATTGTTATTATTTTTTTTTTATTACCAAAAGTTCTAAGGGGAAGAGATTCAGAGCAGGGTTATGAATAGATTGTGAGTCAGGTTCATTTCCAGGATGAAGCTGATACCAAGGGCCCAAACTTCTAATAGCCTCAGTGGGAAGAAAGCAAAGTACTATCTTTAAGCTCTAATTTGCAGACATGATTCACCCATATTCAACTTTGTTTTTTGAAGATAGAAAAAAAAAAGTGAGCTTAGAAGGTTTTCTTTCTTCCTTCCTTTTTTTTTTTTTTTAAGATTTTATTTTTAAGTAAGCTCTATACCCAGCACGGGGCTTGAACTTACAACCCCAAGATCAAGAGCTGCATGCGCTACTGACTGAGCCAGCCAGGTGCCCCAGGAGGTTTTTTCCTTGTCATTTGGTTTGACCAACTGTTGTTCCATTAATATAGGTTCATGCTGCTTTCTCTGGAGCTAAACCCAAGGACAATGGAGACTAGTAGATCTCCCATGACAGTCTCACCATGAACATTAGGCTCTTCCTTGGGGAAGGCTGGCTATCAAGGCTTTTTAGCTCTGCCACCATGAATTTCTGCAACACAGCCTCAAACTCTGACCCAGCCAGATATAGCCTGGAAGAGTGAGTGGGTAATATAGGTGGGGATGACCCATTACTTCTGAGAGTTGCTAATCTACTGTTGAGACTGGGGGTGGTGGTAGTGCAGGGGAACAACATTGGTGGGGTGCTGTGCTAAAAATGTATGTAGGTATCTTATCCATCTTCTTAAACATCCTGTGAGACAGGAATTATTGCTACCTGCTCATAAATGAAGACCCTGTGTCTCAAAGAGTTTCAGTGATCCACTCAAGCTCATACAGTTCGTTGGTGGTGGAGTAGAGCTTCCAACCCAGACCTGTCAGACCGGGAAGCCCAGATTTCTCCCGTCTACTGGTACCTGTGAAGGTGATCACCTCTAGCTACTGTGGTGAGGGAAGAAGCCAGAAAGCAGGTGGCAAAGGATGCAGGGAGTCTTTCTGTTCTATTTCTGTTCTTACAGCACTTGGTACAGCGAGCTTTGGGGAGTAGAAGAGGAGCTCGTGTCACCTGCCTCTCTCAGGAGAGTTTGAAGTTGGCTTTTCCATGAGGGAAGCCAGTTAGCGTAGAGCTTGCCAAGCTCAACGATGCCTTTTTGTGAGCCAGCTCTGTGTTTCAGAGAGAAATTCTGACCTGCAGATTTTTTTTCTGCCAAACCGCACTCCTCAGGTTTGCCAATCATCCTGCAGATTGCCTCAGCACAAACGTTCAAGAGGAATGACCATAGAGGCGCTAACTCATAAGGAAGAAATGGTCATGCCTTATTTTGTGGATGAAGGGATATCTTAGCTCCCGCTGCTGCAACAGAAACACTACAGATTGAGTGGCTTAAAGAACCAATATTTATTTCTCACAGATCTGGAATCTAAGCTTCCGAGATCAAGGCACTGGCAGATTTGGTTCTTGGTGAGACCTTTCTTCCGGCTTATAAATGGCTGCCTCCTCATAGTGTCCTCACATGACAGAAAGAAGGAGAGCAAGCTCTGGTCTTCTCAGAAGCACTATCAGTTTTAAGTGTGAGTAAGGACTAAACCCATCCTGAGGGGCCTGCCTTATGACCTCATCTAAACCTAATTAGCTCCCCAAGGGCCCACCTTCAAGTATCCCATTGAGTATGAGGGCTTCGCCATATGAATTCCAGGAAGGAGGGAACACAGACATTCAGTCTGTACCAGGGATTCAGTCTTGCCATCAATGAGAGGAGGTCGGCCATTTTCTGTTCGCCCAATCTAATCCATGGGAGGCATGCCAGGGAGGGAGATGACTGCAAAGGAATGACATCTGAGGATCAAGCAGACAGAGACAGAGCTTCCCCTCTACTTTTGATGCTCTTGAATTGCTTTCAACCCAAGGATAGGCCTCACAGATGCTTTTTAGGGGACTCTAAGAAAAGCTCGCAGGGATTTTTTTCCAGCTGAATGAAGTGCTCTTTCAGGCCTTAGTAACGGGGCACATTTAAAAAAAAAAATCTTTTCCGCTCATCCTTATGTAACTTTTCCAACCTTGATGGCTGGACTAGAAGAATTTCCTTGCAACCTCAGCATCCTGTTTCTAAAAGTCGAGAAGTATCTCAGGATAGTTTGTGGAATGCCCTATGTGATATGTGGTGCGTGCATAAAAAAAAAAATCAACATTTAAGGCACATTTCTTAGATTAAAATGCAAGAGAAGAGCACACACCGCAGACAGAGTTTGGCAGACGAGGTTTCTCACTAATAGGGCTAACAATTTAGAAGAGAGTGTCATCAATTGTAATATAAGTTTACTTTTCATCTAGTGAATTTTAATGGCAGCTTTCACCATGAACTCCAGGAATCCGTAAGAAACAGGAAAACCTGCCTTGAAACTTATTTGAGAGTCGCTAAAGCAAAGTCTCCCGTATTACCTCCGCTCCATTTCTAAAACACGTTATTTTCTCACAAAACATTTATAGCACAAAGAACGTTCATCGTATTGCTGTCCTCCCTGCAACCTGAATGCAGACTCTCTTTGAGAAGTCTGATTTTTTTTTGCATGTCTTATTTTGTTATTCAAATGATGAAGCATATTTTGCAAGGAGTTACACCATTTTAGAGGCAGATTTCGTTCTGGAAAATGGTGCAGCATTTCCATTTCTCACTTCTTCACATAACTGGTTTTTTGTCAGCAAATGTGACTGACAATGTCCTGTAATCTGCCCTTGCAAGCAGTGGGCCGCGGTGTGTTTCTAAATCTCTAACTGGGAGAATAGGTAAGAAAGGTAAGAAGGTAGAATGGACAGGGGTTTCTCAAGATCTTGAATATTCTCTTCACCAGATTTTGACTCAAAATATAGACCCTTGTCACCTGAAAGTCATCTTTGTCCTTGACTTAGCTTTCAGGTTTAAACCTGACTGTTTTCCTGATAAGGCTGTGTTCCTCATTAGCTATGATGGAGCGTGGCCAGACCACACCAGCTCACACTGACCTCAGCTCACCTGACTGTAGAGGTTCTACTGAGAGGAGGAAACCCCAAAGCTTCCCTTTTTGTTGTCTTTTTCAGTAGAATTTTTGACATTAGGAAGTAGCATTTTGCACTCATCAAATATCAAAAATCCTGGGACTTCCAGCCAGGTGCTTTTGAGAGAGGCGAGCGGTAGGATACCTTGTACAGACATTGCCCTGCCAAGCTCTAGCCCCTACCCTCACAGATCCCACACAATCCCTCTAACTAGTGGGGCTATTGCACTGCACAACTGTAGGAGGCACTGTTCTCATCGTACTGTAGGAACGACACTCCTGGGCTGATGTGAGTGTTGCCGCCTGAGCTGTGTATCAGAGTAGTGCTACTTGCCACATTAAAACAAAGTCAGTCTCACTATCTGAAAAGATAACTTTCCAGAAATCTTCATGGTTCTATACCATGGGGGGATTTTCACCATCCTTGGTAAGAAGGTCCTCAACTCTTCTCTAAAGACCTTGAGGCTATACCTCTGGATGCTTCCCCAAATGCCATAATGAATTATATTAGTTTTCTATTGCTGCTATAACAACCGATCACAAACTTGATCGCTTAATGTAAATGTATTATCTTCTAGTCCTGTAGGTCATAAGTCCAGGATGGGTCTTACCAGGCTAAAAGTAGGCTGGCTGTGTTCCTTTCCATTGGCTCCAAGGGACAATCCATTTTCTTGCTTATTCAGGTGTTGGCAGAACTCAGTTCCGTGCTGTTACAGGACTGAGATTTCGTTCCAGCCCTTTCTCATTCTGCTTGCTCCTAGATGCCTCTTCTGGTCCTAACATGTAGATTCCTGTACCTCAGGGCAGTAACAGAGCATTGAACCCCTCTCATGCCACCGTCTCTCTGGCCTTCTGGCATTGACTTGCTCTCTCATCCCAGTCCTCTGCTTAAGGACTCATGTGATTGGACTGGACCCACCTGGATAGTGCAACATAATCGCCCCATCTCCAGGTCCTTAACCTTAATCACACTTGTAAACTTTCTTTTGCCAAGGAAAAGGAAGAAACAAGTAAGAAAGAGAGAGAGATGTGCTATTTGTATCAGGAAGCCAAAAGTTTCCCAGAAATCCCTGGCCACTCATTGGCCAGCAAGTGAGCCCTATGACCTTCCTTATATCAAAGGAAAATTTGAGAAAGCAAGCTTTTCTTCTCTTCTCTTTTCTTCTTTTCTTTTCTTCCTTCCTTCCTTCCTTTTTTTTCATATAATGAGGCATCTGGTTGGGCAGACATTTCATTACCCCTATCCTTTGGTCACTGTTTCCCAAGAAAAGGGTGACCTTTTCAGTAAAGAAGGAAAACAAGTGCTAGAAGGGACTAGTGGGGACTGCAGGCTTGGTCATGGGTACATCGGTCAGTGCAAAGGAGTCTTGGCTGCACACAGGGCAGAGATTTTGATGGGAAGCTGGCTAGAGGAATGGAGATGGGGGAGAGCCTCTGGACAATGGAGAGTATTATGGGATGCATTATGTCCCGCTCAAAAGATATGGTCAAATCCTAAATCCTAATACCTGTGAGTGGTGACTTCTTTGGAAATAGGTTCTTGGCAGATATAAACGAATGAAAATGAGGTTATACTGGATTAGGTTGGATCCTAGTCCAGTGCTTGGCATCCTCCTAAGAGGGAAATTTGGACCCAGAGACCCACGGGTAAAATGCCATGTGATGATAGAAGCAGATTGAGGCCTGTACTAAAGCGAATGCAATTCCAAGGCTTTGGGGAAAGTAAAGAGTAAAGCTCCCATTTGATGCTTGGGTACAGCCTGGCTTGTCTCTGGCTCTGGCAGGAGACTCAGCCAAATGTCCCTACAGTCACCTACTGCTAGGGGATGAGAGCAAAAAAACGAACCCAGGACCCATGGCAGAACTCCAGCCAGGAGCAAGGCAAAAGGCCAGGCAAGATCCTCGTTGGGGGAAACCTACTTTGTCAGCACAGTCTCTACTCTTAGAACATTCCAGCTTTGTTTCATTCATCTACAGGTTACCCTGGAATCCTAGGGTTCAGACAAATAGCTCGCATCCTCTAGAAGTTACTTTACCTCGTGGAAGCCTCAGAGACCCGTGGGATACCTCTCCGCTGGCTTAGCACAGTGTTTCCAAACTTCATGTTTTGGCCATGCCATGGTTATTACTATGTCCATTTGTACCATTATTTATTTAGTATCTACCTAAATAATTTTATTTTATTTTTAACGATTTATTTTTAGAGAAGGAGAGTGTGTGAGTGGGAGTGAGGGGCAGAGGGAGAGGGAAAGAAGCAGACTCCCTGCTGAGCGCAGAGCCCCATGTGGGGCTTGATCTCATGACCCTGAGATCATGACCTGAGTCAAAATCAAGTGTCAGATGCCCCACCGACTGAGCTGCCCAGGCGCCCCTTAAATAATTTTATGTTTAATGAAAACTTACTTCACTACAGTAAGTGAAAAAAAAAAGCCAGGATAATTTGGTCCTAAATAGAAGAAAATTATAAATTTTTTTAAAGATTTTATTTATGTATTTGACAGAGATCACAAGTAGGCAGAGAGGCAGGTGGGGGAGGGGGAGTAGGCTCCCCACCGAGCAGAGAGCCCAATGTGGGGCTCGATCCCAGGACCCTGGGGTCATGACCTGAGCTGAAGGCAGAGGCTTTAACCCACTGAGCCACCTAGGCACCCTGAAAATTATAAAATTAATACCATTTCATGAATACAATGAAAGCAAAACAAAGTTATTAAACTCAAGCTAGAGTCTGCAGAAGTCTGAGGTCCGCTCTCTGTTGATAAGAGATTAGCAAGCTGTAGAGAGGTGCTGAAGACACACCAGCAACTCACCAGGTCTTCTTGTAGGAAGCAGAGATTTAGAAATGAAATGCTTTCTCGTGGTGATTGTGTGCTATTTGCCACTTAAAGACAGATTCTTTGCAAATCAGGACTAATAATGGTAAATAACATCGATCCTCCTTCTGCTGATACCATAAGTGCTTGATGTACATTATTTCATGTCATCTTCCCACGACCTAGGAGGTCGGCATGATCATCACACTTCTGAGGCGGCAGTTGAGGACTCAGGAACCAGGTGGGTCACCCAGCTGGCCAATGCCAGGAGCCACTTGTAACTCACCTGCCACAGTGCCGGCCCTAGGAGGGGTATCCTCCCATGGAAAACTGGGGGGCGGGGGGGATGCACCTGCCAGTTAGCACAGCCCAATCTTGGCTCAACATGACTCTGTCATCAACCCCACTTCAAGTGAGTTCACTGAGGCAGGGTGATCGGAGCGGGATCGGAGTGAAAGACAGCAGTAAGTTCTTAGCAAAAGCCCGGGGAGCTGGGGATGTGCCACTAAGGAGGGACCGAGATGTCCTAATGCCAGGTCCTCGGGAAGGACCTCACTGCTTCTCAACACATCATGGTGGGAGCTTGCAGCAGGGAATTACCAAATTCCCCCACCCCCAAGCCTTTGGTGGCACAGACCTGGCTTGTGTGTTGGGCACAGGGGCTGATCTATCGGTGGAGGACAAATTCCGTGTCTCAAACAAAACCAGGGTTCACACATCCAACATCTGCACCGCGGCCGGTACACCTGCAGATAGTCCTATGCCCATTGCTCTCCTGGGGTCTCTGCGGGGGGGGCGGGGGCGGGGGGGCTGCATCCTGAGATCTTGCAGAACACAGCCCAGAGAGCAGGAGACTTTGAAAGTGGGTCCCACTGCAGCGTGGCTGCAGCTTTCTGAGGCTTCCCTTTTAAAGCCGGGATGGAAAAAAAAAAAAAAAGAAAGAAAGAAAGAAAGGAAGAAAAACAAAACAAAAAAAACCCCAAAACCACCACGAAGAGGCACAGCCCCAGGCCAAACACTGCCACACTGCGAAGGTCAAGAGAGGGTCAGGAGAAAAACGGATATTGAAAGGCCACCTGGAGAGCAGGGCTGGGTCTGGGTCCCGGTCACCCCTCCCCGCCCTGCCTTCGCGCACCTGGGGGAGGGGAGCGGGGTGGGGGGCGGCGTCGGGAGGCAGGATGGTGGGAGGAGACAAAGCCGAGGCTCCACTTTCCAATCAAAGGGATTTTGACTCCGGGGTGGTAGAGCCATAGGGAGCGCGGAATGGGGAAAGGTATAATATGGCCAGAAACTGCTTTAATAAAGCACAGGGCTGGGGCGGAGCTTCACTCTCCATCAATCAAAGGGCGACACCCCAGATCTCTCTGAAGATCAGCAAGACAGCGCGTGGGGCTGGGACGGCTCTTTAATGGAATCGACAGCTCTTTGAGCGAAAATACAGCCGTGACTGCAGGATGGAGGTGGCTGCCTGGGAGGAAAATCCCCTAAGGAACCCGCACATTTCCCAGGTGATGAGAACGCCGAGCGGTTCCGAGCTGGGAAGCCTTGGAAAACAATTAGCAGGAAACAGAGAAGCCAGATAACCTGTTGAAATTATGGCCCTGCACTTTACTGCTCTTAATAAATTTCCTGGCAGCCTCTTTCCACCGCAGAGTCCTGGTCTGTTTATACCTTTCCTAGTTGGGGGAATTAAGTCATCAAAGTTTCATCTACCTGTCTGACTTCAGCCAGAAGTACAACTTATTTGCCTGGATACCTTTCAAAACTGCTGTCTACATAGATTATCATTTAATATATACTGGAGCGAACACAAGGCTGCCTGTTTCTTGAGTCTCAAATGTCAGAATCTGCATTTACACGTTCTGAATTTTCTTCGATGTTGCACACACTTTTGATAGTAATCACCATGGAGGCTTTGGAGAATTAAAAGAAACTAAGCTGAGATTTGCTTTTCATCTCCATGGGGGTAGCAAGGAGAATTGTGAGCCCAAAGCTGCATTTACTAGCCACTCTACTAGCCACAGCTGTTCTTCATCTCTTGGGGCCTCAATTTTCTCATCTGTAAAATGGGGTGAGTGTGTTCACTTTGCTGATGTGAAGAAGAAATCAGATGACTGTAGGGAAAGCCGCTATCACAGCTCCCGAACACTCGGTAAATATTAGCTCTCCCCTCTTTGGTAAGAGCTGCTGATTTGATGAATTTTTCCAGTTCAGTCTGCATAGTGCTTTCATTTGGGCTGGTTTTCTGTAAATACTCTTTCGTGGAGTAATTCCCCCTCCCCCCACCAAGCACCACATCCCTGCAGTCCTTAAGTCATTTATTCTTATAGGGTCTGAAATCCCAAAGGCAAGTTATGGATTCATTTAAGGCTCTGTTTTCTCATGGAGTTTGAGGATTAAATGAGATAAATTATGAAAATCCTTTTGACCAGGATCTGGCACTTGCTAGGCACTGAATACTATTATTATTATTATTATTATTATTATTATTATTATTATTAGCTATTATCAGCATTAACCTCCCAGCCCTATCACATAACCTATATTCTTTCTTACCCCCAAATTACACCTAGTTGGAGGGTTCTTGTCTCTGTGCGGATGCTTGTGTTCTGTTCTGTACCTGGAAAGCTGAGAGCCTTCCTTGCCGGGCCTGTTGACAGTCTTCTCATCCTTTTAGGCCACGTCAGATGTCACGTCTTCCATAAAACTGACACGATCCTGTCCACACCAAAGTCAGAATCCAGACTTCCCTGGAAGTGTACACCTCCCTCCAGCACTCACCTCGGTCAGCCCTGAGTTTTGTGTATGTGCAGGACCTCGAGGCCAGAGTCCAAGCCAGTCCACATCTGGGATTCCCTGCAGTGTTTTGTAATGTTTGATCTGAAGTAGCTGTTGGGCTACAGTCGAATCTCACTTTACTTTTGTTCTTATTTCGTGGATGAGGCAGACGAGTGGTGAGGTGGTGAGAACACCTGCCCACACTGAGAAGCAGAGAGCCCACTCAGGAGGTAGCCACCGAGTGCCGGGAACATAGGAGGTTCTCAAAAAATACTTCATGAATAAAGAGAAAGTCAGCTTTCTCCTTTGGGTGGCCTTCAGTTACCTGGTTGGCTTCTTCATGCCTCAGTTTCTCCAGGTGTAAAATCAGTATGAACCGATGTTCTTTGACTACGCAAGAAGCAAAAATGACTGTGATCATGAAACATTCAGCATGTATGGTAAACAATGATCAGTGAAAATAATCATGGCCGTGGACAAAGAAATCTCAATTGTCAAGACACTTACGAAGTAATCTCCGGTTTCTTTGGATACACCTAAAGAGCATTCATTAAATTTTTATTTTAGTACCATTGTTTGTAGGGCTCAGTTTCCTTACAGGAAGTCAGGGAACCCTCCAGTTCCCCACCTACAGTTGCTGAAAGGAACAAGTAATGCAAAGCACTTGCCTAAAATCCAAGGAATTATATAATAATAATAGTAATCATCTGTCACTAAAAGTCTTTCCATCTTAGTAGGTTGTAGTAATACATTTTCTCTTTACTTAAGTCTCTCTTTACTCTCTAAATAATGCATCACCCGTTGCATTTACAATTTCCTAGCCTGTTTCGTGTTTTAAATTAGAGTCTGGCCTGCCCACGTGAGCTAACACCTTTTACCTCAGGAACCATACCGGGCAATCTTTAACAACAGGACTTGGAGATTTATGGTTTGGGCTGCAAGGTGGAACTTCAGCAGTGCGCAGCAATTCAGAAAAAGGACCCTCACACCTCATTTCTTCATTCAAATGAATTCAGCAAATATTTCGTGAGCATCGAGTCAGAGCCAGGCAATGTGTTACAAATACGATACTCTTCAGAAGGCCACACAGACACGGGAACTAATCATTGTAATAGAGGCAATAAAAGTTTTACTGAGGATCTGCAGAAAGTATCTCGGTAACATTCAGGTTGGAATGACCTAGCGTGGCTCAGGAGGAGGGCTGTGGCAGGCATCTTGGTGAGGTTGGTTGCTGATAACTGAAACCCTTCCAGCAGACCGAAAGGGACTTGATGTGGAAAGTTAGGGGCTAGAATTCTTCGATGGGCTAGAGAAGCCAGCTCTGGACAGGCCTTCTAGGTGGACATCTCTGAACAATGCTACAGAACTGGCTTCCCGAAGAAGTTGTGAACTTCTCGAAGATGGGAAGACGCTCCGACCTGTGGCACAGAATCGCATTGCCCCAGCTGGGATCCGTGGCCATAGGACGGATGACCCTCACACAGCCTCTCGATACCCAGGAAGCGAGGGGCCATTCTTACAGGGAATCAAATGCCTCTGTTACCTTGCTTGCCAGGAGAAGCATGCCCAGTCCTCGGTTCCACCTGCAGAGTGTTCTCCCTGATCAGTAGGAGCTGGGCCTCACGTGGAACCACGGCTGTGAGGGAAGGTGGGAAGTGTGGTCTCCAGGGTGAGCACGCCCGCCGTGTAGTAGGGCCTGCTGCAAGAGGGTGGGATGGATGTGAGGCAGCCAATCTCTAGTTCCTGCCTTGAAGTCTTCATAAAGAGCTGCTGGATCTGGGCCTGGAGGGATGAATGAGGATCCACAGACGAAGGGCACTTCGAGAAGCTCTGTTTATTATGTGTTACCATGGGACAGAGCTGGGAAAGGCACACCTGGCTCAAATAAGTAAAAGTAATTTGGAAATAACAGTAGCACGGGATAGAAAACTGGGAGCAGCAAGACATGAAGAAGGAGGGGCACAGGGAACTGGTTCTCAGGGGCTCAGGGCTTTCGATTTTAGGCTGTTAAGTAGGAGGGAGCCAGGCCAAGGTTTTAAAGAGTGAGCGTGTACCTGTGTGTGTGAGCATATGTGTGTGTGTGAGTATGTGTGCTAATGTGGGGGCAAGGATTAATTTTCCTTGACTGCCGGATATGTTTTCTATGGTAGAGTGCTAGTAAATGTTGAAAAACGGCCTCTTCATAGGGGAAAGAAGAAGCCTCGGTCTGCAGGCCGTGCTGATTTCTGTGTTGTAAATGCCTCCCGCATGGCCTATGTCAAACTACCAAGTGGTACCACTTGACATGGCGCCGGGGAGAGGTGTGGACGGTGGGCTCTCGGGAGCTGGCTTAAACTGGCTCTGGAACCCTTGGATAGGTGATGTAAGTTAATTCTCAAGACAAGCTCCTAAGATGTGGAGTGGTTCCATTTCACAAATGGTGAAGTCAAGGCCTAGAGAGATCAGTATTTACACAACCGACTAGCGCTTAAACCTGGTCTTAGATCCAGGTCTGCCTGTTTTCAAAACCAGTGTCTTTTAACAGGACCATGCTGCATCTGGAAGAGTAGCATGCATCGTCTGATCTCCAGCTCAAGTCCTTCCGCAGGATAGAGCAGTAGCTGGTACGGTAGCGGGAAAGGGTTCTAGACAATATATAAGCAAATGGGTATGTATGTGTTCCAATCAAATTTTATTTATCAATGTAGGTGCTGCGTCTGTATAGTATTGAGGTGGTTCGGAAGGAAGCATGGTCGGAGGTAGGAGATCATTGAGAAGGCTAGCGAACAGGCCGGGTGAGAAGCAAGAGGCTAAGCCAAGGCTGAATATCAGGAAGCATGGACAGATTGGATTCAGTGGCTAGCCTTCCAGCACATCCCCACACATGGGGATGGGTGGGAGGAAGGGCAGAGTTGTAAATGGGAAGGCAAGGATCATTTCCAGGTTCCTATTTTGTAGCTGTGAACATGGTGGGGCCATTGGCCAGGACAGAATCATGAGAAGCAGGTTTCTTAGGAGAAAGCTTTTGCTTGCAGTTGGAGCGTGTTGGGTCCAAAGGGCCTGTAGAAAGTTCAAGCAGGGACGATCGGTGGGAGAGTGGAAAGGCATGTGCCTGGGAGATAGCTCTGAGCTGGAGATTATGAGCAAATCTCTCCAGAGATGGTAGCTGAAATCTTGGCTGTGAATGAACTTGCCCAAGAGTCTGGGAAGGTCTGAGGACAAGCTAATAAAGAAGCTCGGGACACGGGGATGGTCGCAAGGAGAACTCACTCAGAATCATGATTCCATAGGCAAGGTGAGAACATTGCCAGCATCAGAAGGAGGAGTCAGCTATGTTGGATACTGTGATGAAATGCCCACATCGCACTTCAAGAATGAAGGACAATTTTGGGGGCCCAGGGCGCTTAGTCGGTTAAGCATCCATCTCTTGATTTCAGCTCAGGTCGTAATCTCAGGGTTGCGGGATCGAGCCCCGGGTTGGACTCCATGCTTAGTGGAGAGTCTCCTTGGGATTCTCTACCCCTCCTCTACCTCAAATAATAAATAAATCTTAAAAAAGAAAGAAAGAGAGAGAGAGAAAGAAAGAAGGACAATTTTCCCAACCTCTGTGAATACCTCTCAAAGATTGTGCCTAGCTGTCAGCCCCCTTTGGGGATTGCCTCACTGGAAGAGAACTGCCCAGTCCTGAGTCCCACCTTCTCCTTAGAGGTAGCCAATACCCACTGACCAACACAGTGGTATGAAGGCCCAGCTCCCTGGTCCCAAGCTGGGACAAGTCTGAGGGGCTACTGTAGCTCCAGGGTTCCCTGTGGAGTTGGCTGGGGCCTAAGCTGGGCATCACTGCTCACCTACTCCCTCTGACCCACTCTGCTTTCTTGCTCTGCCTTCTGTGGGTACTGAGCCCAAGTGCCCTCTCAAGCAAACAGCCTGCATGCTCGTCTCCACCTTGAGTATGTTTTCTGGGAGCCTGGCATGTGATAGAGGCTTTCTCCTCATGTCCTCTGTCCCGTGACATTGCTGTTCAAGGGTGATCAGAACTAGACCAACCTATTCATTCATCCCATCCTAAAACAAATAGGTGGGGAATGAAAACCAACACTCTGGTGTCTTACTGACTGAATAAAGCTTTATTTTAATGCAAAATAAAACAAGAAAAATTTATATATTCATATATAACAACATCCAAAATGTTTTCTGTGGTACAAATGGGATCATCCTAAAAAGTCTGTAAGAAATTCATTCTCCGCCCCCGTATGCCAAAATATGATTTCACATAATTTATCTTCAGAACTTATGAACAGACTTGGTGTCATAAAAGCACAGGAAAACACTAGAAGAAGTGACTGTATAAACAGTGGGGCTTGTTTTTATGTTCCAGTAGTAAACAGCACGGCAGTCCACATCGAGGGAAGAGAGCACTCTCCCAGAGTCGAGTCAGGAGACAGTCTTTGGGGTTAGTTCACTCGGCACTCCAGGCTGGTGAGTTAAGCCCATCTTTAAAAGTCAGGCGCTGTGTGATTCTATTACTATTTAAGGACATGAGGGAGAAGAGAGTTTCCCTTAGAAGTAGTAGCTGCATATCCGATTTCTAGGCTTATTTTAGATATCTACCTTTTATTCTCCTTTTTTTTTCAGAGAGGTGACTTTGTAGGGATGCCTTATGGAGACTCTTCTTTCTGGTCTCATTGTGGCATCATTTCCCACTAAGTCAGTGAAAACTGGGAGTGCAGAGAAATACTCCTGTGGCTGTTTCTGGATCCAACTCCCTCCCGCCTAATTGCACGAAATCTGGACTTCTTGTTGCTCCTGGACTCAGAAAGCAGTAGGGTGTCTACCCAATTTGGCACCAGTTTGAAGGCGGTTCATTGTGGATTTCAGAGTTTCATGCCTATGGGAATTTTATAGACACACATTCTTATCCAAACTCTGCAGATCTCTCTTCTCTATCCCTCATGAAAGGTTGAGATGTTTCTCCAAAGAAAGCAAATGCTGGGGTTATAGGTTACGGGAACAAATACTCTTTAAAGGCTGGGTCCTTATGCATATAGACTCTACACACTTTGTCAGGTGCATTTTCTTCTGAAGACAGTTCAACAAGTTCAGGAGTCTTTAAAGGAAATGATATACCACGTTTTAATTTTATTTAGTTGGTGGCATAAGCAAAGCTACAAGGAAGTCGCACACCTCCTTTATCAGGCAGCGGGCACGGTTTGCTCTGTGGTGTGACCATGGATCTATGGGTCTCACCACTCTCATGATTATAAGATCTTTGCTCCATGCTGTCCTGTGGGGTCAATGCATATTGATCTACAAATCCAAGAATAACGAACTTCGCAGTAATTTTATTTTCCAATTTTTGTTTGTTACTCAATTATGATTTAAGGAGATGCACCTGTCTTTGAGATTGCCTTTCATCCACTGATTTAATATTGTGGGGAAGCAATTTTCTACCAAGAGCGATATTGCCACAGTCCAATGGCGCATGGGGTTAACGAGATGCAGAGTTTTCCTCCCTGGCGGAGGACTGAATTTTCTTGCACCTCAAAGTGCTGCTCCCTTTCCTATCTCTCCTCCTGCAGAAAGGTATAAAACAGAGCTCCTTAAAATATCTAGTGACTCCAGGCCAAAACATCATCTCAAGGCCTTGAGGACCCAGCGGTCAGATCAGGAGCCAGTGGGTGCGTGTTGGTGGGTTTGCCGCTCACTGTGTCACTCTGTTCCCGGGGCTATTATATTCTGAGTGACAAGCAAACACCTGATTGAGTCTTTCCAAGGCTATAAATTAATGGAAAACTACTTCCTGCTACTGATTCCAGCCTGGTCTTCTAAATATTCTAAACAACCTGTTCTCCTAGAGACTGGGCAAGAGTTCTGCAACTTCTGGGTGGTGACAGTGGAAGGCTGGGACACAGACATTTATAAAGCTTACATTTGACCTGCTCTCAGTTGTGACATGGCTTGACAGAGCCTCTGTCGCACATAAGTAGCTTATTTGGGGCAGCGTCAAATACGGCATGTGTTATATATGTCAAGCAAGAAAAGAAGATGGTTATAATCTACTTTTTATTCACTTTAACAGTACCTTCTCATCCCTGGCTGTCCCCTAGGGCTAACAAGTATCCTATTGACTTTGTATACAACACAAATCATGCTTTGAGCAGCTTGCCCAGAACCTGGAAGCTGGAGGTACTGTGCTCCCAAGGTGGCCACATGGTGAAATCATGGGCATTCTTCCTACAGCAGCCCCTGCTCCGACATGCACTGAATATCTCCCTTTCTCGCACTGCCTCTGGCTGCCCCTTGTGTGGAGTTGGACTTAATCCAGGAGACTCTGGCCTGACTATGTCCAATAGCCTGGAGAAATTTGGTTAAACTATGCAACAGATCGAAGAGCTGATTCTTAATGCTCCCCAACACGTTACCTTTCCCTCAGTTCATCATTTTTTTCTGGAAAGTTTATTTAGTTTGAGGGGGAAGTGTCATTTAGCACGTGGAGAAGCCCCAGAGCTCCCCTGCATTCCACCTCTGGGAGAGCAGGGCACAAGGCCCTCAGCCTCCTTGCACAAACTGCAAGCAGTATAAGGTGCTCGCTTACGAGAGACGGCAGATGGCCAAACCCCACCTGACAGTCTGTTTCTAAGACGGCTGTGAGTAAATTGCAGTTAAGAAAATGATACCTCTTAAAGTCCAGTAAATAACAACCATTTAGGTCTAGAACCGGCGGTTGCTTCATTCCTGGTAATGCAACTCTATTTGAAATTAAAAAAAAAAAAAAAAAAAGACTAAACTGGGTTGGATACTCTGGATATTCCATACTACTGTAATTTATTAAACCCTGTCAGTGAGGGGTATTCTAATCTCAGCCACAATGTGTCTACATTGAACTCAAGACTTTTTGTTTTGTTGTTTTGTTCCGAGAGAATGGAGAAGGAGCGGCAAAGGCTTAAAGTCTAAGCGTCACCGAACAATTCGAGCTTGCTGTTTTTTTGCGGGTCCTCAGTCTTTTGTTGTGTGCTCATTTGGGTCAGGTTGGAAGCTTTAGAAGTCCTGCTGGAATAAGTAGAAAATCACTGCAAAGCTCCAAGGAAACATGATGGGTCTTGGAGGGAGGGGGTGTCGGCTTTTCAAAGCCACGAGACCTTCCAATTGGAGATGCTGGCCTTGGTGTTGCCCTGATGTTTGTGACTGAAATACAGCAGATAAATCATGATCTGGTTTCACGCCTCTTTTCCTTTCCCTTCTGACTTTTTCTCCCTTTTTATTTCCTTCCTATCAGACTTTCCAGAGAGCGTCTTTATCATACGTTCTCATACCGGTAATCACATGCCTTCCCACACACACACACACACACACACACACACACGGTCAGTCACCGCCACCTTCCACCTCCTGGTTATCAATCCCAAAGGCCACAGTCAGCCCCTCCCCGTCCCCGGTGAAGATGGCACTATTTGACACTGACTGTGCAATGAATTGGCCTCTCCAGAGCATTGCTTCCTGTGCAACCTAACCAGCGCAGTCTTTTTCCCAAATACATTTTAGCCCTCAAGTGGGAGCCTGAAAGTATGGCCCGGGGTTACGAAAATGACAGGCAGGAGATTTGGGGATGCTTCTGAAACCTGATCTCTCACGGTGTTGTGCCTGGGATTCGCGGGGAAGGAAGGTGAGGACCACGGGATTTGGGGTCCTCTTTAACCTGGTCCACAGAATATATTCCTTCTGGAAGCCCCGACTGGCTTTGCACAGTCTCTCAGGACATCACTACTGCATTCATATCTTATTTTTTTTTAATATAAAAAGCAAGAAAACATAAAGTAATGCTGCCAAATGAGTGGTACCCGGAGCGTGATAAATTCTGCAAATAGGGAAATGCAGCCTTCCTCTGGGTATAAACATTTCAAGGAAATCACGAGTCATGTTTGCTGTTGTTTTGTTTTCCCAGTGAACAAAACCTACTCATCTAAGATGCTGGTATTTGCAGCCGCTCTTCAGACTTAACGGCTTTCCTAAGGGGGCTGAGCCCGAGCCTCGGAGACTGCCTCCGTGCTGCCAATTCCAGGGGCTCGTGTGCACCAGAGAGGCCCCGTGTGCAACGTTTCCACTGTTACTTGCCTGTTTAACTGCTGCTCGCCCTGGACTGAACGATCCTAAACGTCCTTCAACTCTCGGGCAGTAACTGTCTTTAAGACCCCCGTCCTCCCTCTTCCTCGGGATCCCCGGCCCTCCCGTCCCCTCCTCTTTCCCTCTGGCCGGCAGTCAAGTGTTGCAACCTCGGTGAGAAAAACCCATCTATCCCATGGAGAAGTCTGAACAGGAGGAGGTCCTGAAAGTCTAGGAAGGGCAAAGGTGATGTCACACGTGTCCCCTTCTGGGCCGGGCTGAGCTTGGTGGTGTTCAGCTACACAGCTGCAGTCATGGGGTTCTTCTGCCTGGGATCCTGGGCTCGGTAGGGGTACTGGTCTGGGCTGCCCCCTCGGGGCCCGGGTCTACCCATTTCCGGATTGGCGGGCACTCTGTGGTGCTGAGGGGGGGAAGGTGGAACATCTTGTCGGAAGGGTCCTTTATGCTGGGGGGCTGGCGGAGGAGGGTAATACTGAGGATACCGGAGGTCTGCAACCCTCAGGTCTGGGGCGTGGGGGTAGCTCCCTTTGGGAGGACGCACAGGATGAACCCCCGGGTAATATGGAAGCTCCCTTTCCTTGTAGAGCGCTCGAGGTGCTGCCGTCAGATAGTCTACAGGATCGGCTGGTCCTCCCCTGGAAAGAGAAGAACAGACACACATCAGCAGCTACGAAGCCGGTGGCCCAGCTGAAGACCCCATTCCTCAGCCTCCCGTGTAGTTTGGTGTGGCCACAGACTAGGTCTGGCCCACGGGTGTGAACCGAAGTGAGGTGCGCCCTTAAAAGGAAGAGGTTGAATTTTCTTCTTCCTCGCTCTCCTTCCTGTTGGCCGTGGGAGCAGCCATTTTAAACTACACGGAGGAAGTCACGTGCTGAGGAAGGTCCAACGACAAGAGGGCAAGGGCCCACGTCCTTCACACCACGGAGCCACATGCCAGCCAGGGCTGCTGATACTCAGATTGGTGCCCAGATTGGTCTACGTCTTCCTGGCTTAGAGCACCGTGTGTTGGCCTTCCGTGCAGTGGCCATACTGGTTTTTTAAATAAACAAGGCCGACTTTGGCTCTCCTAAAGCGGGGATGGTCTGACCCCTCCTCGATGCTTCCCTCCCATGACAGAAGCCGTCACAGACACGGCGGCAGAAGTGTACAGGTTATTCAGGCTTATAACGTTCCTGGGCTCGGTCTTTGGGGCCCTTTTGACACGGGCCATGGTCTCGGTCTGACTCTGGTAGCTTCTCTCACATTCCCCATGGGCCCTCCCTTCTCTACAGTCCCGAGAGAAAGTCCTAACCCAGAGCTGGGAATTAGCCACCTGGAACCTCGAGGTAAAGCAACTGTACCACCAAGCCGAGAAGCACCAGCAGGCCAGGGGCAGAGCGGGAAGAGCCGAGCCAGCAGGAAGCTGCCCTGGGTAACGAGCAGGCACACAGGGTCCGGGGCCAGAAACGCTCACAAAAAGTGACCGACCCTGTCTGGATGTCTCTACAAAGACAACAAGCATCCTCTGACCCATTTGCTCTAACAGAAGCAGCCCGTCTCTAAATCGTGTACAGATGACTGCATCTTGTCTAGCCTGGGGTTAAACAGATGAGTTCTGTTTGCAGCTCTCAAAATCCCATACACCTTCCGTGTTCATACTCGCCGCTATCATCGCCCGGTCCTTCCCACTTTCTACTAGTCTCCCTTTTATAATTTTTTAAAAGGAAAAAAAAAAAGCAACAATAATAATTAATGAAAAGCTCTTCAATGTCAGCGTCTAGATTAGGAGAGCACTTGAAAGCAATGACAGACCTCTAAGAATACGGTGTCTGTGGTTAATCAAGCACCATCAATGAGGGTCAAAATCACCCTCTAATCTGCAGAGTTTGATGTTAAAACGGCTCTGTAGGTTCCCCCAAATCAGTGAAGGTTTGACAGGCTCCAAGCTCGGGTGCCTGTGGAAAGTAGTATTGGATCACGGTCAGGAGGCTGAAAGATAGCGCTGTCTTCCTACTTTTTGATGTCTTAATTGCGCTATGTATAGTAATGAAAGATCCTCGAATTGGGGGTAATTTAGCTGGAGTTTTCAGATAAAAAAATTAAATTGTTTGTGTACAAGTTATTATAACATCAGCTGCTATTACCCAGCGCAGTTTGCTTTGCTCTCTTTTAAATTGCCCATGACAAATGGAGCCCACACGCAAAATCTGTCACTCCAGCCCTGGGAAATAAAGGATCGGGGTTACACCTTCCCTTTCCTTTTGAATTTTATTTTTGATTCAGAAAACTTCCAGCATTCATTATCTCTTTTGTCCTAAAATATTTTAAGCTCCCCTCCTCCCCGCCCCTGCCCATGTCTATTTCCTTTCGGTTCAGGTTAGAGCTTTCTGAAACACTTAAAAAAATATTCTAAACCTGTGCTTTCTCTCGAAACCCACTGAAGCTATTTCTCTGCATGAAGTGAAACATGTGGTTTTTCTGCACTCATTTTAAGCCCTGGGGATAAATCACAGACATTTGCAACACACAAACATTATCTGCCTTAAAATGAACATACAACCAACGCTCCCTCCGGACCCTCTTAGCGGGAATGTTTCCTGTTTAAAATGGAAAGAGAAAAAGGAGGAATTCCAGGCCTTGGACTTTTAGGGTCCTGGGCTCTCCACGGAGATTTCTCTCCTTTAAAACAGAACATTATAAAAGACAGGCACACCTTGTGTTTTTTTTATTTTTTATTTTTTTATTTTTGAAGAGACAACCCAGACCAAGTGGTGACAGGGCAGAATCCATCCTGAATGTCGCTGTGACCACACAGGGGTGGGGCGAGGTGGGGCAGCCAGTTGTTCTCTCTTCTCCCACACCTCACCCCTGCGACTCCTCCTCTCCCAGCAAGGGGCAGGTGGGCTTCTTCCCCTGGGCAGTTGGGAAGAACTCTGAGGGTCTGTGGACCCATATCCCTCCTTTGATGGGAGGTTTTACAGCTGGGAGTTTGCTTACGTGTGGCAGAAACCAAGTGAAGTAGCTGTTCTTTGTCAAGAAATGAAATCATGGAAACTGTCTTTTCCCAGAGAACTCATCAAAACAGTTATTGTTTTTTAATTTTTCATAGAGAAGAAAAACAATGAGCTGGCCTATGAAAACACTGTTAAGGTTCAAAGAGTGATGGAAGAATTTTCCTTCTTTGATGGGGAGGCGCTGCTATTGTTTAGAATAACTTTTTTCCTCAAAATCCAGCATTTCCTACAGATTTTTGCCAGAGTGACTTCTAAGGGCAGGTGAATACTGTGTCCGTGTTTGTGCACCACAGAGACCCCTGGCACACACACACAAGAATGATTTTTAAATAAGAAAAAAAAAAGCCCTTCTCATTAACTTGATAGGAAAAAGAAAGAAGATTAAGGAGCTGAAACTTTAGCTTTGTTGATCTTGAGTTTCCCTTTAGTATATTCGGGTGAAATTTAGTGTTTGTAGGAAAGCACAAAAACCAGTCCATTCTGGGGCCCAAGAAATGCTTATGGAAGCCACCGGTGTTGCACGTTTCCGGTTACCGGCTAACTTTGAGAACTCCCGGGGCAGCTTCCTCCAGAGACTATGATGAAAACAAGGACCTGAACGGCAAATGTATCAGTACTCCCAGACCCCTCATTCTGCGGGTGACCTCATGAGTTTTATTTGAATGTGTTACTAATTTTCCTAAAAAAACAAACTTTCAATTGAAAAATCTTACTCAGGAACCATATTTACCTAAGGAAGAAGGAACGAGTCTGTTTTTGCTTTCTTTATAATATATCTCTTTGAGGAAGCAATCATGAAAATATCTATACTTCTAAAATTTTGGTTATTTTTTTCACATTTTTCATTGCTTACTTTTTTCCTATTTGATTTGCTTTTATTTTTTTTAAGATGTTATTTATTTATTTATTTGACAGAGAGAGAGAGAGAGAGAGATCACAAGTAGGCAGAGAGGCAGGGAGAGGGGGAAGCAGGCTCCCCTGCTGAGCAGAGAACCTGATACGGGGCTCGATCCCAGGACCCTGAGACCATGACCTGAGTGGAAGACAGAGTTTCCACCCAACCTACTGAGCTACCCAGGCGCCCCTTCCTATTTTATTCTTGATTAGGATCATTTATGGAGGCCAAAGCTTCAGCTTTTGCTTGGAAAGCTCATAGGAGCTATCTCAGTTACGAAGTTTCCAATCACATAGATGACGACACAGGCAATAATGAATGCTAAGCTTTAAGCCAAAATGTGACAAGGTTGTATGGTGTTGGTATGTGTTGATATGGTGTGGATATGTGAAGAAACAATAACAACCACTTTCTTTACGTGAGATTTTCCTCTTTTTGCCAGCGCAGTGTGTCACTGGTTTTCACTAAACAAAAAAGGGTCTGAAAACCAGACGCTAAGTGGGTCAGAGAGCCTACCCCCAGGTACCAAGTCTTCACTCTATGGAAGGATGCAAGGCAAGTGCCTACATTTGCTAAGGCAATCCTGTATGGGGAAAGGGCTCAGTATTGGAAAGACTGAGTCACTGGCAAAACCTTTTAGCTGGGAATAGGGTGGTTATACTTACTGGAATAGAAGATGGGCCATGAACAATCCTGAACACTCCTATCGGCCCCTGCTCTCTCCTCATTCCCTCCTGGATTACAAAGAAAATCTGTTTTTTTCTGCATTCATCCCAGTAGGTCATTCTCACTTCATGTGGGCAAAAGACCAGTTATGTACTAACTAGAGCACAAACATCTTGAAAGAACAGAGTCTTATATATGCAGTGATCACCCTCAAAGCTCAGCACATGGCTTTGCACACCCTAGGTGCTCCATAAATGTGTGTTGAATTTGTTGGTGAGGGTTTAAAGTGAAGAGAAAACCCATAAACATGCACAATAAAAGACGGTCAGAAGTGTGGAAGGGGTGGAAATAGGTCGGTGGATAAAAAAATAAAAGGAGGTAGCAGACTCCCGTTGAGAGCTACAGACTGGCAAAGGTCGAGGTAAGACTGGTCTCTATTTCTTCTTCCCTGTTTGATTGAGAAATAATTGACATACATCACTTTATAAGTTTAAGTTGTACAACATGATGGTTTGATTTACAGCTATTATGAAATGATTACAATAGTTCCAGCTACCATCCATCTTCTCATATAGACATGATGAAAAGAAAAGAAAGAAGAATAAAGGGGGAAAAATTCTCCTTGTGATAAGAGCGCTTAAGATTTACACTCTTAACAGCTTTCCTATTTATCATATGGCCATGTTAGCTACAGTCATCATGTTCTACATTACATGTATATTACATGGTCTCTAATTTTTAAAGAAGGAAAGAGGGAAGGGAAAAAAGATGGTGGTCTGAAAAAAAGGGTTGGATTGGGTCTAACAAGGAACAACTATAAACCTCACCAGGGCATGGGTTATTGTATCGGTCTTGTTTGCTAAGAACAGAAGTATACTCTGTTGTCTTCTACAGGACTTGAAACATGGTATGTGCTTAGTAAATCTTGGGCTCACATTTAATTGCCTTGACTTACCAGTGAGGTCAACATGACTAATTAGTACAGGTTAAGTGTATTCATTCAAGAATCAGTTAAGCACTGTGTTTATTACCATCCGGCAAAGAAATTTTCTTTGTTTCTGTCATAAACACAATGATCTAGGAACACTGGAATGTATCCAATTAAAAATACAATTCACAGGATCTCAAATGAAGGCCTCAAGGAGAGACTATCAAAGGTGACAGCCAGGGGCAATCACCACGGTTTCAAGCACCCGGACTTGAGGATTGATGACCACGAATAAGAGGCAGAGGTGATGTCCAGTTTCCTTCTGTCACAGCACTTCCCAACTTTTTCTTTACCGGAACACACATGATGGATGGCTCTCATATAAGCTGCTCGAGCCTCAGAGAGGCAGAAGCGAGGATTATGCAAACTTCCCTACAACCTGTGGGAGCGCAACGCCCTTCCCTCCCACTCAAGAAAGAACAAGGCGATTCAAGGGAGTGGGAGCAACATTATTGAGGGAGAAAACTCAAGTCTGTTGTAATTTATCAAAATAAATTATTTGCAACCTTCAGTTCAAGTATCAGTAACAAATCCTTGCAATGCAGAGCGGGTCATAATTCACCTACGTGTCTCCACGCTGAGCTTAAGAACCATCACTGTCTCTCATCCAACGAGCTCCCTTTAGGGGAAAGAATGGCAGGCGAGGTTGAAGAACAACAGGGAGAAACAACGGAGCTTGAGACACATTTAGGGACTGGAAGAGAGTCTGCTTCGAGAAGGGATGCATTCAGCAGGCATAAAAATAAGGTACGCAGTAAAATGTGTGAAAGTCATAAAGAATTTATGAGAAGAGGCGAGTATGTCCATCTTCAGCACAAGCATGGGGTTCCTCGCTCAGGGAGAAGCTTCCAAAAGGCAGAATTTTGTTCCCCTTAATTTCTGTAAAATACCCTGGGTGCTATTAGCTGCGAGCCCAGAGACAATTTCTTAACTTTCCCCAGGCAGCCTTTGTGGATCTCCTCTTTCGGTAAGAACCGGCGGTGCCCAAATCTGGGGTTCGGATGGGAGGAAGTAACATGATGGGAAACTCAGGGCGCTCCGAGAGGTACTTGTACCCCTTGGCAGAAAGTCGACACCTGGCGAAGCCATCGTCCTGTCAGGCATGCCACGCACGCATTACTCAGCAGCTGAGTTGATGCTGATGCTTTGTGCTACAGTTCTTCTGCAAATATGGCAAAGCTAAAAGGAGATCAGCACAAAGGAACAGTGTCGTGGGCGCTGGAGTTGCCTGTGTGATGTAGCCAGAGAAGCTTTTAGTCTGTGTTTGGAATTCCTTCCGTGTCAGGTTTCTAGTTACCAGCCCTTCACCCTTCATTCCGGCATGAATGTGGTCGCCCAGGATTAGCAGAGCCCTCTGCCATGTGTATTACACAGCTCTGATTTCGGCACATTTCACAGAATCATAAAATATAACGATCATTTGATGGCCGGCGTTATAGAAAGGATTTTGGAAAGAAGAAAAAAAAAATCTCCCTTTTCATCACTCACGTTTCCCATTGCGTTATGAGGAGAGGGCTCCTACTCTTTGTTGAGAACTGGACTGGGAAGAGCAGGATCCGGAGAGGCTTTTGGCCCTGGTTAACACCAAGGAAATGTTTGCAAGAAAGTGAAGGTGGAACGATAATGACTCAGGGCTCAGAAGACACGTCTAAAACGGCTTAAGACAGTAACGTCGGACTGCCCACATTTAATGCCTTTTTTGTGTCTTTTTCAACAATGACTGTAAACACAAGAATTTAGTTACATCCCAACCGTTTGTGCCATGAAGATGGGATCTGATGCAACCCTGTGGCAGATGTTATCTGGAAAAGGGTCCCTGAGAGTGTTTCATCAGACCCCATCAGATGGCGGGAGATATTCCCTAAAAACGGTCCCACCCAAATAATTTCCTTTATGTGGGGGTGTGACTTGCTAGTGGGTACCTAGGACCATCAGAAAGAGCTGCACAAAAGCAGAGGTGGAGAAGGAAGGCCGTGAAAAGCCAGACTGTTGTGAGTGGCCACACAGAAGTCATGAAATCCATCTGAGCAACAGCTGCATATAATTACCCCATGGTCTTTTTATAACCACCGGAGAGGTTTTATCTAAAGAGAATGGCAACCAAAGGAACAGATCGTCATAACTTGTTAGGCCACTCAAATCATCTCTCTCTTTCTATTGTAACAATAGTTGCCAAATTTCATTATCCAAACACTGAGGATTTCATCCGATTGTCATGCAAGAGACAACGGTGCGATTTCAAGGTCAGACTTGGAGGGCCAACAGGTTCAAGAGTGTAGGGTCCGGAATTCTAAAGACAGTTTCGCCCCTTAGGAGAAGCAATATCCAGCTTCCTGTCCACAGTCACTGCCTGGACAAAGGACGTTCTGGGGGAAAAAAACACACTGTTCATGGGGGGGGGGCTTTTTCTTGATCAATTTAGATTGTATCTATTTCAGAGTCATACATGCGATTTTTGGAGAAGATATTCATGTATGTTATCCGCAGCTAGTCAGACATTCGTATCACTGCTGCCCCTGTCCCTCTAAAGCATGGGCAAGAAGGAGATTTGGGGTATAAACCACCAGCAGTCTTAGATCGTCAGAATCCCTCTTCACTAAGGGCAAGGACCACAGTGAAGGAGTTGAAGTATTTCCGTGTGTGTGTGTGTGTGTGTGTGTGTGTGTGTGTATGTGTGTAAGGGCTTCTTTCTGTATCATTTCGTTGAGACCCCAGAGAACCCTGCCACCGTGATTCTCTTCCCTTGCAATTCAGAAGCGGAAACAGAAGTGCTGAGGATAGTGCTCCTACCGTCCTTGAGGAGCTCAGGAATAAGCTTCCAAAGCTTGGTTTCGAATCACAGAGATCTGAAGCTGCTGGAGCCCTTTCCTGAAGGCCTCCAGCAGGTCAGGTTCCATCCCAAGCATTTTCTCTGTGTTTTGTTCCTTTCAACAGCTCTACAAGGTACGTACTATTATTATCCCTGGCGTGCAGATGAGGCAACTAAAGAACAGAGAGGTGAAGCAACCTGACCAAAGTCACACAGGAAGTAGCAGGGCCCAGATTTAAGGCCAGGCAGACTGGTCCAGAGGCTGCATGCTTAACCACTAAGCTAGACCGTGCAGCCTCTAACGTCTCTTGCTTCTCACTGCCCACAGTGTGCCCTGGGGAGGCGGGTGAGAGTAATCAAAGACCTTCTGCTGACACTGCCTGGGGAACAGTGGGTGAGTAAGAAGTAGTTGTGTGGAGAGGAGTTTGGAACCTGGTCATACAGGACCATAATGCCAGAGGTGGTGTTGCCGGGGATGCGGAGTGTGATTTGCATTCAGTAGGGTTTGGAGCAGGGGAGTGGGGGTTACCTGTGGGATGGGTGGCATGACTCCCCTTGGAGCTCCCTAGACTCCTCAAAACTTACAGGTACCAAAGTAAAGAATGACCTCCCCCGGCACTGCTGCCCCTCCAGCGGTCCCTTCGGAGAATGACAACCTACACAGTCAGCTATGCCAGAAATGGAGGCTCCTCCCTGTCCTGCCCTCTCCAGCCAGACACTGGGTCCTGGAGAATACTCTCTTAAGTACTCTTGGCTGTCCATTCTTACTGCTCAGCCTTACTCTGAGCTCCAGTCCCCTTTCAGGTGGACGAGCAATAGTACATTAGGACGAGCAGACAGGCAGGCGGAGACGTGGGCCAGCTTCGTCAGAGAGCGGTTCCCCTTCGTCGAGCCAGGTGCACATGAGTCCAAGGGACGGTTGGATTTTGCGACCATCGAACCAGTTGCTGCCACCTTTGAAGCAATCTTGAGCACATCATACTGACTCTCAAACGAAAACATGACACAGCTTGCAAAGACAGAGGCGAGATCAGTTTAGTTTCAGGGACCGTGGGATCGTTTACATTTTTTGGATGGGATACTCTCAGATTTGAATTCTGACAGCGGGGAAGAATATTTTTGCTTGTACCTGAATACAAGTTCTGCTGTAAGCTTTTTCTTCCCCTCCCCCCTAATACCAAGTCAACTTTTCTCTCAAATTTGTAAGACTAAGTGAGGTTTATATAACATATTTCATAAAACTCTGGGCTCACTTTCTGCCATAAGAAATGAGCATGTTAGGATTAGTACTTATGGATGGACCAGGGGCCAATATAAAGATGAGGAGAGCTGGGTTTGCTTTTGGGCAGGAAGAACAGGAGCTCAGGCCCTCTACACACTGCCTTGATTTCCTCTCCATACAGGCTTCCTGTGAAAAGGGCTTTCCTCATCCTGCTCTCAACAGCGACCTGAGCTTCTCGGTCCCACCCTCCATTGGGGAGGGCACACCGAAGCAGCTACAGCCTGGGCCCAGAGCTCCACTCAGGGGGAGTCTGGATTTTGGAAATGGATTCAGCCACCGTCATACTTGGGTATATTTTGGAAATTCATAGCCTCACCATTTCCCTGACACCCAGCACCAAGGCTATGGGCCCATTCTCCAATTTCCACCGGGTGATAAATGGAAGTGCTTTTGGCCTCTCGGTAGCAATTCTGATGTGGATACTGAAGAGCCTCATGACAATTTTCACCAAACTGTGGAGGGTAATTCTGGGCCTCCCTCTCCTGTCCTTTGCTAAGCAGGTGCCAGAGCCCGAGGCTGGGCCTGGTGGGCATGCAGGCAGCTCAGCCCTGGGTCCCCATTCATTCAACCCTTCTGGAGCCCAGCTCATTATTTGGCCAAGAGTTTTGGAGATGGCACCAGCACGACAGGTTTTCTAGAATATCATACTCTATTCAGCTTTCCTTTTTGCAGATGACATGGATTTACAGCACAAAGGTTGCTGAACTGTATTGTCGAAATGATTTTCAACAAATAATGAAAGTTATTAAGAGTCTCAGGTGTCGATGGCTAGCGCTGAGCTCGCCCGGCTGGCCTTGGTCTCTTCATCCTCAGACTGATCATTACATGGCTGGGAAAGACTGGTTATTAACGTCATTACAAGCCTTTTCCTTTCAAATCTCCTTTTATTGAAATCCGAGCATTCTTTGTTATTTCTCTTTCTGCAGTCCTAGAGCCCAACTATCAGCCCAGATTCGGCGGGTTCCGTGCTTGCCTTTGATGCTGGCAAAATTGGGTAGAATTGGGCAGCTGGCAAATCAAGGCTTCTCACAGCTCACACTGATTGGGGCTATGAAATTACTCGGCTCTCATCATGACTCTTGTCTTCATCAGCAGCAGCATCATCATCATCTTCTTCTTCTTTTTGTGTCTCCAGTGTTCTTGTATAGTTACTGTGCTGAGCCCTTCCACAGGCGCCCCCACGACCCCGCCTCCACTCCTTTTAGCGAACTAATATGTGGGTCCAGAGCCACTGATGATTGCTTTTAAAAAAGAGCAAGACAAGCTTTTATTGTGAGTGAGCTCCTTCAGATGTTATTTCAACCTACATTTGTTCTCTAACTCCATGATTTATTGATTTATTCCTTGAGCAATCCGAAGAAAACCATAAGTTCACCCCAGCTTCCATTTCTCTGAGCGCTGCCTCGCTCTCGGCCGTATTCGGTGCCGGTGTACGTGCCAAATGAGGTCACTCCCCCCTGTTTTGGCACACGCATCCTACTATCTGCGCGGTGGCAACCTCGTTGCTTAAAATCGGTCACGAAGCTGAAGCTTTAATAATTTAAATAAAAGCTTATCATAGAAAAGCAAATATTTACATGTTTGAGTCGTCTAATTTAAAGAAGTTAATTAAAAGTAAATGCTGAAGTGATTTAAGACTAAAGAGCCATTACCAAATAAAATGTTATTTACCATTTGCCCCACGCCAGCTTGTTTTCAAGCTTCGGGAAAGATGGGATTCCAGGCTCTACCTTTGCTGTCATGGACCTCAAGCCTTGAGGCCTGCGGGCCTTTTCAGAACTAGATCTCTTTTGCTGTGGGGGTGGGAGTTGCTCTCAGGATGCACTTGAAGGTGGCGGGGAGAGCGGGGGACTCCGAGACAGAGATTGGGCTTGGACTGGGAAGGGCCCCTCACAGAAATATGATCCAGGTGCCTGGACTTTTCCTGAACCTCAGTGACCTCAAATGTAAAATGGGGAGACCAGGGCTGCCTTTCCTCCCTCTGCAGAAACTGAATAAGAACAAACAGACCAATTACTGAGATCCTCAATACTTATTGAACTTGAAGTCATACTCAGTCATTTTTACAAGAAAGAAAACTACATCTTCTATAGGGAGCTTAAGATAAATGCGCAAAGATCTAGGATAAGCAAGTAAATAAATTCGTAAGCAAATCTAAAATTTATGACGGAGTGCGAACGGACCCTCTGTGTCCCACTCCACATTAATATGCATCGGTGCAGGAAACGCTCCAACAGACATTGCAACTTACAAGTCATTACAATGAATATATATATGAACATATAAATAATAATAATATATATATACATATACCACATATATTCATATATTCATTACATATGTTCAATGTTCTTATATAGCTTATACATATGTATATATACATATATATATATGGAGACGGGGGGCTCACATTTTTAAAAAAATTCAGCTAGTTGCTGACATTGGAACATTGAGGGCTTTCACATAAAAATTCAGCTTTCCTGTTTTCCTTTAAACTCAGGCCTTGCCTTCCTTTAAGATGATACTCAGCTGGAGCCACCCCCGGAGGTAGGGCTTAGCCCCCTCAGCTCTCGTCCTGTAGCCTTCTCTCCTTGAAGGCTCCCACCTGCCCCTCCAGCTGTTCCGGCTGCAGCTCCTCCCCCTCCCCCATTTCTGCATCAGCCATCCGGGTCACAGCCTTCACCGGACAGGTGTATGTTATCCACATTCCCCACTTAAAAGAACACGACTGTTGTGGGAAGTACACGGACATGTCTATTACCATACGTGGTCCACCTGTAAATCGTGAACAGAAAGTCCATCAAGAGCTCCCGGCAAGGGAGAGCCGCAGCGTGGAGAACCCGCCCGGGGTCGGAACTGCAAAGACTGGGTCAGATCCCAGGGGAGTTCAGACCAGTCATTTTACTTTCCTAGACCTTATCTTCAACTCTGTAAAACGGATAGATGCCCTCCCGGTGATGCACCCGGGGTTACAATTTCAGGACCCTTCCAGGAAACCACACAGGCTCCAGTCCAAACTGACCCGAAGTCACAGCGCTGCATTTCAGCCTGACCTCTGCTTGTGACCCTGGCTGGACCTCTTCACTTATCTGTGCCTTGGTTTCACCATCTGTAAAGCAATATGTGCTTTTCTTCTCACAAGAGAGAGTGCAATGATATGAATGAAAGCAAACTGGACGAAAGTTGGGCTGTAAAAGAATCTAAGATCTTAGGTGATGCTGGTGTCTCAAAGGTTATAGGTATGAAGGGAGGCTTACTTTTAATGGGATTTCTGGATCAGAGTTTGCGCTCCCCACAAGAGGCATTATGCAGAAATCGTCCTGGCCCACAGGCGAGACTGGGCAAACCCCTGGCAGAGGAACACCAGACCTCAGGTAAAGAAAGGGGAGGTGTATCCCCTTTCTGAAAAAACCTGGACTCTAACTTACTTCCTTGCTCTGTGCATTTTAAGAGGAAAATCTGTAGTTAACTGTTATCAGGTGGTTAAGTGAGTTGATGAGGTGTAAACTAGCCCTTTAATTGTTTTATTTACAACCTACTTAGCCCGCCTAACATCTCACTGGGGGATTCGCTACTTAGTTGATTCAGTTAAGTGACACTTAGTGAACTACAGTTTGGTAAAACCAGGAACAGAAAATACCTGCTGGATTTTAGCAATTTGGCAGTCACTTGTAAGTAAATGTGGCGCACACTCGGTAGACGTTTAAAGTGAAGTGTCATCATCACAACAACAACAACAACAAATGGAGCAAATTGTTAATTACCTTCATCACCATCATTAAAAGAATAAAAACCTGGAAAAATCAAGATGGTGGAAAGTAACTAAATTTAAATCCACTTGTTCCTCTCCAGGTACTATTTCTCATAGAAAGACGTAGCTTCAGGGGAAAATTTCATTTGTCAGGGATAGGCACTCAAAATTGCTTTTAGAAGCCAAATGCTAAATTAAAAAAGAATCCTCCTGTTGTTCCTCTGTAATTCTGAATCTGGACAGACAAAACTCGTAAGGTGAACCTAGCCCAGAGGGCTGTCTTCCAAGTTGATTGGTGACCGTGCTCTATGTTCGAACCCCCCAAACATCCAGCACCTACAGAAAGGTCTGAGCCCCAGTGTCTCTCGTCTGGGATCTTACCAACCAGCTGAGGGGACAAAGAAACAGATGAAAGACAAGCCAGGGCACATATGCTCCATGCTGAGGAAGTGCCTTGGGATGCCAGCTGTAGCAAAGGCTTCTGATGAGCCGTTGCATTAGAGGAGTCTGGAAGAAGAGCTAGGCATGAGTGACAGAGAGGTGGGGATGGGGAGAGAGGATGATCCTCTTTGATGACAGGAGGTAGCTGGAAAACTGCAGGTGCTGGACAGAAAACACTCAGAGGCCAAGAAAGTGCTCTTGTTTTTGAGTCAAATCTGAACTGTCCCAACCATCATTTCTTCCTGACCCTTTATATCTGAATCAGATGTCCCCTTTGTAAACTTCTTGAGCAGTGTCAGTAATGCTAGAAAATTAAGTCATGGTTGATTTAAATGTATACGGTAAGATTACATAAGGTCACAGAAAATCTTGAATATAATGCAGACTTTATGCTTAGGGAAAGTTCTGCCTCTATGAATTGCGAGCCACTCTGATTACCTGTTTTCTTATTTGTCCCCCCGTAAACTGTGAGCTTCCTGATGGTAAATACTATTATTGGGTTCATTGTTGACTTCCCAGTGCCTGGCACGTGATAAGCCCTCACTGCAACATTTAGTACACGAGTATTCTCTGATGATTCCTGGGGTGGAAAAAGGGCCCTCTTTTCTTTAAACCGAGAAAAAAAAAAAACCATGCCCCTCTGAATTTCAGCCTTGTATCTTTTCTTGCAGCTGGCATCTTGCTTGTTGCCTAGTGATGAAACACTCGTCTGGATACCAACGTTCGCAAATGGGTTTCCGTTGTGCTGGTGGGCTCGGGCTCTCTATGGTCAACAAGAGCACTAGTCTGAGAGTCGAAACTCCTGGGTTTGAGTTCTGGCTCTGCCACTGGCTTTGAGTGGGAAATGTCAACGTCCATTTTCTTCACTCGAAGGTGGGGATTATAATGCCAAGCCCTCAACGGTGGGGGAAGATCAATCATTAGAGGCGTGTGGAAAGCATTGTAGACTGACGAAAGCCCTGTTCAGTTGTGGATATTGTAAGTATCTGCATTACCCCCTTCACCTTCTCCAGGCCCAGGTTGTGCCCTGCCCATTAAAATCCTTCAGGGAATGAGGTCCTAGCCATGCATCTTAACGTCCAGGGCTGGGTGTCTTCATTGCTGCCGCCTTCCTAATGCCAGTAGAGCCTTTGTCTCCGGTCTTTTACCATCTTTCAGGTGTGTTCCTTTCTGCTTGTCGGGATCTTGAATTTTTGTCCAAACTGGATAAACTTCTAGGTGTCTTCTGGCTGCCATCACCAGCACTTCTGCCTTATCTTCTCCTGCTGGGGTCTCTCCTGATCTCCTCTATCTCCAGGGATGTCTGTGTTCAGGTCTCAGCTAACTTTGAGCTGGGTAGCCCTGACCATCGGCACAGATCCCACTATGAGCGTCAAGAGATGCAACAGCAGGGGACTTAGGTGCTTATAGTTCTGGCCTTTCACTTAGAGGACATGCGATGTTAGGACAGTTGCTTATCCTCTGTAATATAGTCCCAATTTCTTCATGTATGAAGTTGGAATAGTAAGGGTTACCTGCCTCACTGGTTAGTCAGGGGGTTAAGTTAGAAAATGCACTAGAAAGCACTTGGCACTGTACCTGGGCATGGTAAGTGATTGGTAAAGGTTGGCTATTATTATCATTTGTTACTCTTCTCTCTTCTACAAGTTTTTATTGCTTGTTCCTGATTCGATGTCTTACATGTTTTTCTCAGTCTTCCAAATACTCAAAGATGTCTAGAGGCCTTTTTCTCTCTAAAAATCTGCTTTCTCCAGATGGAAATGAAGCAAGTTATCACTACTTTCCCAAAACTTATGGACTATGTTCGTTAAAAGAAGATACAAAATACATGGAAACATATACTCTCTAAACAGTTGTTCTTTTCTGTGTGGTCTTGGTTTTACCCTTATGTCTAATTGTTACTTATTAGTGTGTCCACATTGATGCCACCTCTTGGAAAGTTGCTGGAGGACTTGGATTGGGGGCTGTTCATGTCTTTGAGAAGGCTCAACATAAGCACATGGGCAAGCCACAAAGTGAATTATAGACACATGCACCCAAAGCCAAAGGAAGTTGGGCAGCAGCCAAAAGGCCATCAAGCATGGTCTTAAAAGAGACATAATATTCTCCATCTCTCCTGTCCTTTTCTTTAATATCAGATTATTTAGATGGATGAAATACTGGATTGTATTTACTTAAGGAAGCATTCCTGAAGCCTGTGGGTTAGATGACAAGCAGATCCAGAAGTAGAAAATGGTTTGATGCATCGGTCTGATGGATAATTTTTTAGGGGCTTAGCACTCATTCTTCCTTTTATGAGTGTGTAACAAGAGCTTCTACTTTTCTCTTTCATCCTTGATGCTACCTTTCCTTCTTCCTTTGTCATCACAGTTGGGACAGAAGGAAGTTGCTGGTTTTTCCTACTTCAAATCTATTCCATCTTATCGTGGTGATAGTATTCTCTTCCTTTGCGAATTATTCCATGCCTACTCCCAGTCCACGTGGTTCAGGTGGAGTGACTCTACCCCTGACTCCCAAGGTAGCATGTAACTGAGGCCTGGCCAGTAGAACATTCTACCCTCTGGCTACAGTGATCATCTATCATTAAGTACATAATCTGATCTCAGCCACCTGGGACAATTCTAGGACTTCCTTTGGATATGTTGAAATGTGAGATTCCCTTTCTTATGGGAGTGGCTGAGATGACTGGAAGATAAGTGTGGTGCTTTGGGCAGCTGTCTGGACCCCACGGTGGGTGAGTTTGCCTAGGAATGGAGCTAATGCAGAAGAAAGCAGAGTCAAGAGATGGGGAGAAGGATACCAGCTCCTGATGGTAGTCTGGGTTTCCAGGTAGCTGTAGCTGAAGATAAGTCTACCCTTGGACTTTTTGGTTATATTTGCTAGTAGATTTTTTTTCCATCTTGTACAGAGAGGAGTATCTGAATACTTAATCTAGAGGGAGACCAGTGGCCGATAATGCTTAACCTATTGTTTGTGTGTGGAGGAGGGCACCTGATGGTATAAACACACGTTCTCCAGGATAGCATACTTTGAAAGGGCAGATGGCCATTCACTTTAGAAACCACCTGGGGAGGGAAAAGCTTCCTTGTAGCTCATGTTGCCTCAGCTTGGCACGGTTCCCAAAATCTCCAGGGTGGAGAAGGTGAAAAGCAAAAGGTCTAGAATAATTCCCTCTTTAAACTCCAATAAAGAAGGTGTTAGGTGGGGAAAGAGAAGAACCATGCAGTATGGGAGGTTGCCTGATGGATTTTTGGTCCTGGACAAACTTCCTCTAGACTTCGATGCCTGCATCTATGATAAACGGTCATAACTCCATGTGCAATTAAGTTAGTCTATTTCTGAGAAAGTGAATAATCCCAAACTCTCGTCCTCTACCAATTATCCAGCAGGCAAAACAATGAGTGTGCAAATAATTAGCAATTAGTTGTATAAATCTAACACATGGCAGGAAAGTTCCTGCCTGCTCAGACCCACAGGGTAAATAAAAAGGGAGAAACCAAAATGACTTCCCCATTGTCTTGATCCCTTCTGCCCTGCTTCTCTTCTTCCTTCCAGCCAAAGAAATATGCAGGCTTTGTTAGTTTCCCATCTCTGTCCATGTTCTCTGTTCACATACACCATGGGAGAGAGGACTGGATCTTCAGTTGCTTTGGGAAAGGAGGTCTGGAGAGCCTGGTAAAATTTTCATCTCATCCTATGTCATACTGATTTTATGAATAGGGTAATAAGGTTCACAGTGTTCATTTAAATATGGCAAACAGACTATTGCAGTGCCTGGGAATGTGGAAACTCAAGCCAGACTAGCTTGAGTCCTCTCCTGTACCTTAGAAAGTATGGTGAAGTCAAGCGTGCCAAGTGTCTCTGAGAGTTGGGAGTTTGCCAGGGACCAGCAAGGGCCATGGCAGTGGAAAATCTCCCCAGAGCTTGAGCTCTGCCATGACCTGGGAGTAAAGCCCAGAAAAAAATGGGCCTCTCTTTTCACTTCTTTTTGCCCTCAAATTTATGAGATATAATTTACATACAAGAAATGTGACCATTTCAACTGTTCAGTTCCACGAGGCTTTATAAATGGACACAATAAACCACCCTCAGAATCAAGGACATGGGTGGCTCTTTTACTTTGTTCAGCTGCTATTTTTTCCTCACCAACTCTTAAACTGAGCATTCCACAACTCCGCAGGAGACAGAAAGAAAACCCCACACTTGAAAAATTCATAGCTTGTCTGGAAAAACACCAATAACTCATGTCTGATAAAAATTGCTGAATGTATTAAAATAAAGTCAAGGTCCAGGAAGGTAATGAAAATGAAAAATTTGAGTTTTGAAAATAATTCTCTGGGATAAATAAACCATTCAGAACTGAAACATGGAAAAATGGGCCACGGCGTCTCAATCACAATTACTCTATGGCTTTATGTACCACTCTTTGTAGAAAACTTTCTCTTAATGACAAAAATACAAATTACTGAAAAAGAATTTGCTTTCAATGAAAGAATTCTCATGCCTCAATTAGAAAACCTACAAAATTTAACACGAAGGGAAAATTTCTACTTAAATTCAGTATGGCTGACAAAAGAAAACTGTCCTTTTTGACATCTTCACAGTGAAATGTTTGGAATTTTTCCCCCTAAGTTGTAAATTCTTTCTTATGTTTTGCCTTCCTCTCCCCACCCCTTAAAATATAGCTGAATGACTACTATGTGCCAGGTGCTATGCAGGGCTGATGATAGTGGTGCCAAGCCAGGACCCTGCCTGTAGCCTGTGGCCTTTGCTTTCTGTATCTTAAATCCACTCCCATTTTCATCTCACTTCTTGGGGGGTCTGTTGCTCTTTGCCAAGCAGGGCTAGAAATGGGAAACTGGGGAAAGAGAGAAGAGCAGAGCAAAGGAAAAGAAAAGAAGTGTCTTAACTATTTTCCATGTGGTGAAGACTAAGAATTCTATTTCTTTTGCCCACCCTTCTCTCATTAATTTTCCACCATTTGTCATGACTAGGGGTCATAGTACAAACAGATTTTAAAAACCCAAGTCAACAAAAAGCAAAAAACTCAAGGATAACTCAGTACCTGAGCTTTTGCCTTAAACACAGAGCTCTCTCTCTCAGCAGCTCTACCTATATTAGGAAAAGAGAAAGCCACGGAGAGAAGTTAAAGTCAATGCCAATACAATGAGGTACCAGAAGCTTCCAATGATAGCTGCCTTTCTTACATGTCAGAAATTTGGAGAAGAAAATATACTGTTTCTGATGGCTGTGGCATTATTATTCAGAACACTGGAGCAGTGGTTTATTCAATATACATAGCATGGCAGTCAGCCACCAAATCTAAATCTGGTTATATTCTTGTGCTGATTGTGAATCCTTTTCTTTTTGTAGCTCCTTCATGAAATCACTAAGAAGTAAACCCAAATCTGTACCACAAATATAATTATGGTTTATAAAGAAATGAATTAGTAAGAATAGACATTTACTTCTTGACCAGTGACATCTGTGATTTTCCAAGATGCAATGACTCATTCAGATATCACCACTGGCTCTTTGGGACCCATGATTTCTCTCTTAGCATCTTAGGCTAGACTCCACAGGGCACCTGATAGTCATGTAGGTCTTCTGGTTAACTGCGATAAAAATGTGGTTCCTGTGTGGGATTTGCTTCTTGAGACTGAAGGATGAAAGTGGGTGTGTTGATGTGGAAGCTCACTGATGTTGGCTTCTTGGAAGAAAGGTTCAAGAAATATATAATACAGGCTGTTATCAGAAATTAAAATAGATGAAGGGTACATCCTTATAACTGTGAGTATACATTTGGTTCTTAGGATTTCCCTCTCTCTGCTTCTATTTCCCATCTGTTCTTCTGTGCTATCTGCTTTATCCCTAGAGCACTTAGCATATAAATCATAGTTGTTTTAAATTCCCAGTCAGATAATTCTAACATCCCTGCCTCATCTGATTCTGCTTGTTCTATATCTCCAAATTATGATTTTTGTTTTGTTTTGTTTTCTGGTTTTTGCCTTTTAGTATGCCTTGTAGTTTCTTCTTGCTAACTAGACAAGATATCCTGAGTACAAGGAACGTGGTGGTGAGGTGTAGGGGAGGGAGCATTCTATCGTCCTATGATAAGGTCTCAGTTTTTTAGTGAGCCTATGCTTCTGGCTTGTGAACTTCACAAGTGTTTCTCAGTTCGTTTCTCCCTACTTAGGTGAACCAGGGCCAGAGTGGCCTGAAGTTGAGTATTTCCCTTCTCTAATATGGAAAGCTAGAACCTGGTGGAATTGGCCATTTCCCTTTCCTCAGGTCAGTTAGGCTCTGACAATACCCTCAGCAGGGTAGGCTTTGTTAACTAGTTTCCTCTGAGGGTATGGTTTGTTAACAAGAACAGAATACTCCGGTGTACAAGAACAGAATACTCTGGTGTATTTCAAGATGGGCCCTTTCCTTCTCTCACTGCTGGAGATACAAGGACATCCCCCTTCCCTACTTGCTATGGGGATTTGGTTGAGCTCCTGGATGCAAATCTCACAATGCTGTGGGCCTTCCTATGAGTGGGTCCACCTGGAGTATGTTACTCTCACAGTTGTCCCCACTGGGCCTCCAGCAATTCATTAATTACAGATCAGGTTTTTCCTACCCCAGCACCGGGCCTTGCAGTGGTTTCTCTTGAGTCTCTGTTCCTATAAGCCAAGACTTTTTGTATTTGCCTGTCTGTCTCTCCAATCTTTGGGGCAGTGGTTTGCCCTGTGTCCTCACCTCTCTTGCAGATCCAAGAAGAACGATTGATTTTTCAAGTCTTTTTAATTTTTTACTTGTTAGCATGAAGTTACGACTTTCAAGCTCTTTACATGCAGAACCAGAAACTAGAAGTCTCCCCCTTGTATTTGGTATCAAAGTTTGCAACTTGTGAAAACTTCTTGTTCCTTCTCCTCCTCCTCTTCCGACTCTTCTCCTCCTTCTCTCCCTCTCCCCTCCTTCTTAAAATAAGAAAGTATAGGGATATTTGACTAGAAACTTGCAAATCCTTTTGCACAACAGCAAACTATCATCCCATGCCAATCACCTCCAGGGCTACGTTGTCTCCAATAACTAGGCAGCAAATAAGGCAGAAAGAGTTAAGTAGAGGAAAATTCTGACTTAAAATATATAAGATGGTGAAAATGAAACCATTTTTATCCTTACACAAAACTCCTAAAGAAATTATATATTTTCGTGTAAATCTCAAGTCTACATAGACGGAGTGTTAATGATAGGAAAGAGAACATTTCCATTGTGCCTTTAAACCAAAGAAAGACAAATCATATGGGATGAAGTGTCTGAAATGAAGAAAATTCTTCAGTCATCTCTCACCAACCCTCCCTGGATACTATAATAGAGTAATAGCCTTCCACATAAAAGAATTATGGTAAGCTGACATTAGTTTGACCTGCAATCCAATCAAAATGGAAGAAGTTCTGAGTCAAGACTGTCACAGAGGTTCCAAAAGATGACAACTAATGTGTGTTTTGATACTGTCTTTCTCCTATTCAGCCTGCAGTAACTTGAACTGAGAATTGGCTTTTTATGGAGATTTATTACAATAGCATTGCCATTCAAGAACAGGCAGCCATCATCATAAATAAAGAGCAGACACACAGGGATGTGAAGATCCAAGACAGAGAATTTGTCAAGGTGGGTAAATCACAAACTTACTTATATTGCAAATAAATACACAGGACTAAAGCCATCACTCATTAGAGGAAAATCTTGTCTTCTAGCCCCCTAAAAACTAAGTCAATCTGCCCCAATTTGGATTTCCTAACCTTGTCCAAGGAACCTTGGTCGTCCTAGAAACTGAGGCCGTCCCTCGTGTTAGGGCACACATAGGCCACTCTGATGAAGAATAGGTGTGGATTTCCTTGAGCACTGGCTCTGCTGTGGCCTGAAGGGTGAACCTTACGATCAACAGAGCTGAGAAGGCTAGTCTTTCTGCAAGCGACCACAAAGTTATTCCAATCTACTACAAAGCCCTTTGTGAGATACAAGCAGAGAAAGACAGCCGATTCCTTGCTCCCTGCATTTGCCTTAAAGTCCAAGAGGCAGAGCCCAAGTGCCTCCCCATGTTTTTCCTCTGGACATTGAAATCTGTGTAAGTGAACGCATTTCCATGTCCAGCTTTGTTGTTTCAGCTGTTCCGAGAGCTGGGGATATCCATTACTCCCTGCCCTGAGACGCTGACCTGCACAACGGCTCCAGGTTCCTCTAACCGCTCGGCATTTCAATAAATGCCTGCCCTGAGTCTTCCTGAGGCCACCACTCTGGCCTGCTCATCCCCACTAAGTGATTCATTAGGTTGGATTAACCCTTTAAACACTACTATTTACCAAAGGGTCCCTGGGGCTTCTCACACACTCCATCATTTTTAGCCATTATAAACAGCCGGTCCCAGCAGGGCAGAATCCACTTTAAGGCTACTCAGGTTGACAATGTGGGTTTTGTTAGCCCCAATTTACTTAAAAGCTCAAGACAGCATTTACTTTGTGAGATGGGGCGGACACATTTTCATCTCCCAGCTTGTGTGTTCCAAATATGCTTCTCACCATAAACACCTAGGCAGTGCACAAAAAAGGCTGCAAGGCGTGGTCACACTAAGGCCGTAGGGTGACGCGGGGTCTATTTTCATGCCTCTGTTATCCAGGCCTCCTTTTTGGTTGTTGCCATTTTCTGCCTATAATCAGCTGTGTGCACAATGAGTGGTGCCTGCCAAATGGCCATTTGTGGGCGCAATTAGACACCTGTGCCTTCAAACAAGTTGCAAGCACCTAATTGTGTCTGCATGTAGCCACTTGTGGGTGCATTTATCCAGAAATCCAGGTGTGCTTGGTATTATGCACAATTTAAGGGAAAAAAAAAAAGTGTTTTCCAAAAAAGAAGGCTCAGGTTGAACGTGTGCCCTTTGGACTTTAACTGGGGTGGTTCAGCAGAAGCCACCACCACTCCCTGTGCACGGTGTTTCTTTGTCTTAGGGTCTACAGCAGTGCTGTCCAATAGAAGATAATGCAAGTCACCTATATAATTAAAATTTTTCTAGTGGCCACATTAAAAAGTATAATGGGAGAGATGAAACCAATTTTAATAATTCACTTTATTTAACCCAATATATCTAAAATATTATAATTTCAACATGTAATCAATATAAAAATAATTAATGAGATATTTTTCACTTTTGGGGAGGGGGTTGTACTAAATCTTTGGAACCTGGTTGGGATTTTACAACTTAAAACATACCACGATTTTGGCTCGTTACATTTTAAGTGCTTGAGAATCACACTTGGTAGTGGCTACCATTTTGGAAAGCACAGGTCTACCAAGAATTGCTTTCAATTGTTTCTAAATGTTTGGGATTTTTATCCTATAAGTGCTTTCCTGGATATTTATAGAATCAGACTTCAAATAAAGAACATCTAGAAATGCCATTTAGTGTCTGAGGGTTGCCATTGGTTAACATGGCCCTTCATAATGAGACTTGCCAGTGAAATAAAGTAGAATGTTGAAAATCTCTCCCCATGTCTTTGTGTTACACGGTGGGGCTAGGTTCAGAAGTGACAGGCACAAGCTGTGTAGACAGAGTTAGAAGAGGGGTAGCCAGAACTAGAAGGGAAGTGGAAATAGGACACCTAGGACAGGAAAAGCAAAAGGGCCTGAAATTGTGGCAGATCTCTGCATCATCCCTTGTTATATATGGGGATGGTTGTTCCATTTATCTAGAGAAGCATGGCTTAAAGAGCATCGGAACAGAAAGTCTGATTCATCTTGTTTGCATCTGGGAATCGCTGAATTAAAATTTGGCAAGAACTCAAGAGATTACTTTTCTTCAACTATAAAATGGGGCAATTGTAGTATGTACTTGATAGAGTTGTGAGGATTAAATGAGTCAATACGGGTAAAATACTGAGAAGGGTGCCTAGCATGTATGAAGCCGTCAGTATCAGCTGCTGTCATCACCTTCCCCACCAGCGCCACCATCGTGATTTTTATCATGATATTTATTCTCAAGCCTTCCAGAACAGTATGCGTAGATACGACACAGGAGTGTATGTAAGCATGTACACACACACACACAGCGCATTAGGGGGAAAAGATGACTAATCTCTCCTTTGCATATTGTTTCCAATGTCTCCTATATTCCCATCAGTCATCACTGCCATGCACTCAGGTAAGTCTGAAGGGAGGGGTCACGTGGGAGTATCTGATTCTCCAGAGCCTCATTCCTAGTAGATGTCAAGCTCACAACACCAGCTTTGCCTGAAAATTGGTTAAATGGAGGCTCAGAGCCACTCGTAATGCTGTAAGTTTCAATTCACGGGATAAATCCATGGAGAGCAAGTGGAGTGGCTTCTCTTTTGGGTATAAACACTCCCTGAATCTAGAACAACAAATTTCATGTACTTGTGTAACAGCTAAGTGTATTTTTACAATTAGGTTATATATTTACACATCACAGTGCCCACACCCCCGCCCTGCGCGACCCATTCTTTCTTCCTTTCCCGATTACCTGAGGATGGCCGCTTACCAACCCAGCTGCCCTGAGTTCTGCTCCTTCTATACCACTTGTCATAGGAACTGCTGGTTGGAATATTTCTTCCTCATCAACCCCTCACTCTGCTTTTTTAAAGCCCCTGCATCGGTCAGCAAGAGACTTGAGTGTGCCCAGTTTTCCTCTGGGTGCCACGAATAAACACCCTGTTTAATTCCATCAGAGGCAACAGCCCTTTCTTTGATAAACCCTTACCTCCTCTTCCTCACTCCTCCCAGACACTTCAAGAAGATGCCATTTGGTCTTCATTCCATTGTCAAGAATACTTGTGGAAAAGACAGTAATCTAGGCTAGTCTACACAATGTTTTAGGAAAAAAAAAATCCCAAAGGAAGCAAAGCCATCAAGCTGGAGAGTGGCCAGATGCCCTCCTCAGAACCTCAATAACAGCTTCCAGCTACTTTCTCATCCTTTGCTGATGGAACCTGCTTTTTCTCAAATACAATTATTAAAATAGATGGAACATGACTTCTTATTCAATTTCATATTTTTCTGCTTTAGTTACCGGCATTGTAACAGTACTCTCCAAAGTCACGGTTCTTCATCCTGTTTCCTTTCATTATGTCTCGCTTTTGCATTCAGACTCTAGTGGGTGACTCCAGAAAGCAAGAGGGTTCTCCCGAGTCCCTTATCAGTAGAGAATGCCAGCTCTGGGGGAGGTGTGTCAATGTCCCACAGCAACAATATTTTAAAAGTGGTTTTCATGTGGACAGCATTTCAATTATGTAATGGGCTGAACAGGTTTGTGTGGCTGCTAGCTTGGCGGTCTGCTTTCTGCACAGAGCATCCTTTCTAGAAGAAATGCATTCCGAGCTCCAGGACAGTTGGTATAAACACAGACTGTAGAAACCCAGCCCATTTGAGATTGAGGGCCGACTGCATGAGCGATGGAGTTGTGCCAGCTCACCCATATCTTCTCATCTAGTTATTTCCAAATGGCAACCAGAAATGAAGACGGCAGGCCCAGGATCCACATCTGGGGATCAGGACCCAGCCAGGCTGTGAGGACCAGCTCTGAGCCCAATCTGTACAAGCTGCCTCCGAGTGAGTGATGCCTGAAAACTGGTTATGGCTTCTGCTACTGCCTTTTCATCTTAGGAATATAAAATTCCAATTTTTGGACCTTTCAATGTCTTTAACTGAAAGTATTATTCAATTCTCAATCTTATTCAAATGCTTGAAATGTGAGCATTTTGTCAATTTGATACATATCTTCAAAAGGAGGTAGGTATTTTAGACTCAAATTGCAATAAAAACTTATGTTATAAGCAACTTGCAATATGAAGTAGAAAAATTTAAGCATGTCATGATAATTCTAAAGAAGGCTACTATACTGACTGTTGCATCCAAGAGAATAGCTTTTTCCAAGGGATTTTACTACCTTATGCCTTCCCATGATTCAACAAGTGAAGAGTGAAACAGTAGGAAGGTTTTCTGTCTCTCCTCTGGCAAGTTCCATTCTTTGTGATGAATTCTTTTACAAACTTTAGTCATGTAGAGTGAGACATTTAATGTCCCCTATTTTTTCTTTTTAAGGTACTGAAATGTATTCCTTGTACCATTAAAACATAGGCATAAGCCTAGCTTTTGGTGCCAAACTGTGACGGAAGTCATTGACGCATGTTTTTAGCTCAACCTCTGGTCATCGACCTTTAGTCTCGGCCATGAAGCTGTATCAACACGCCCTTCTGTTACAGGGTCTCCACACATAATGTCATCCCCATTATTACAGATGTCAAGAAAGAGACAGGAGAAGCCCATTTTATTATGACCATGAATGATAGCGAGAGATTGGACCTTTCGAGGGGCATGCCGATAAAATGGGTGATTCAGAGATGCTGCGTCTCATACTTGAAAAAAGATCTAAATTTATTACGTTTAATGTTTAATATAAATCACCAAACCTGAATGTGTTATAAAGATGAGCTAAAATGCTGCTTAACAGACATTATTAAAGAGTCTTAAGTATGGAGCTATTTCTAATTGGTAAAAGTTCACAGATGAACACTTCTTGCCGGTACTCATTTTTAGGAAATATTTCTTCCAGGAAGAAGGCCCTTATTTCAGCGTGAGATATAATCCAGGGGACAAATCTCTTTATGAAAGCATACCTTTACGTTCACAGAAGGGATCTTGGTGGAACCCATGATTTAAGCTTTACTCCTCATTTATTTTAATAGGAGAAAAAAGCAAGGTCAAAAATCATTAAGACTGTGGCGGTAAACAGCCCAAGCTCATGGGCCTGGAGTAAAACTGCTGTGCGAGGAAGTAAATGTCAAGAGCCAAGCAGCTATTATTAGTCTCAAAAAAAGAAAAGAAAAAAAGAATAATGCGGAAAATTATTTGTGTTGTTTTTACCATCTTGATTAAAGGATATAAACATGGGTCATTTAAAATTAATCTGTGGAAGAATATGCTGTCCTTTCAATTAAAGGACAAAGAATCATTCCGGAGCTGTCCCACCTCAGCGAGAGCCCCATCCTCAGCCAGGGAAGTCTGGCATCCGAGACGGAGTGTCAGCCACAAAATGTGATTTGCAAAATTGGTTTGAAGTAGCGCTGGCTCGATACCACCTCTGCTGGGGAGTGAAATGAAAACTGTCATCCACTCACAGAAAGTCCCCAAAGCTTGGCGGCCTCTGGGGCGGCTGCTCCATAACCACAGCTCCCTTCTCTTTAGCACAAAGACACCCTTCCGGGGACTCTGCCCCTTCAGTTGCTCTGTTGGAATTCACAAACCAACCACAGAAAGGTACCTCTGGGTCTCCAGGGAGCCTTCATCTCTGGGGAGGCAGACAAGGGAGGCCAGGAGAAGATGACTAAGCCACAGTGCCCTTTTTCTCCCTTACGTGCGTCACTCAGATTTTTCTAATTCCTCAACTTTAACATTTTTCTCAGTCTCCTCTTTCTCCCTAAACTGCATTTTCATCCCCAAAATGTGGGCTCTGAACAACTGGGTTTAAGAATAACAGCTCTCACTGTTTTGAACAAAGAATTCAGGGCCCGCAAAAATACACAACTGGAATGTTAAGAAGAGAAATACATATAATTTTTTACAGATTCAAAAATCTGATTTTGGGGGCAAAATATTTACTTTTACACTTTACTGATTTATTTAGTGGTTCACTTGTACTCTTACAGCAGATGAGCTTTATTAGAGCATAGCTCATTATAATCAGTTGTAAAAAACAAATATTTGCCACATATTTACCATCTAGCAGAGGATACAAAAAAAGTTTAGGACACAATCCTTACCTTCCAAAAGCTCGTACTTTCTAGCTGGGGAGATGAGCTAAAAATGCATCCCCCCCAAAAGAAAAGATAAGTTGGAACACCTGTGTAGCTCATTTGGTTAAACGACTGCTTTCCACCCAGGTCCAGATTCCAGGGTCCTGGGATCAAGAGTCCCTCATCAGGCTCCTTGCTCCGTGGGGAGCCTGCTTCTCCCTCTGCCTGCTGCTCCCCCTGCTTGTGCTCTTTCTCTCTCTCTGACAAAGTGAATAAAATCTTAAAAAAAAAAAAAGATAATTTGATGGGCTACTTCGATGCAGGAATCCATCAGAATGGCATAGATTTGAACTTACTACAAAGTTAAATCACACCATTGTCATATAACAGTAAATTCTGGAGGTTGACATCATCAGCTTGAAATGTGGACTTTGGCCCACTTCACCTGACATCACCATGTCAATACTGTTTTTTCTTATTCTACATTTGTCGTCCATTCTTTTGATCCTGGTTTATAGTACTTGATCCCCCTTGTAAAGCTATATGCTTCCTGTTTGAGAGAAGGCACATTTTCATCTGCTTTAGTTATTTTGCAGATACTTGGAGTACAGCTTTCTGTACAGGTGCCAAAGTGATTGTAAGGGTCATGGATGTGTCCGTCCTACCTTCTCACGTGCCACAGACGTGTGCCAGGGGACAGTCTTCCTTTCTGGGGGGATTTAGTTCTTTGAAAGCACATGGTGATATAAAGTTGACAAAGGATTTAAAACTCTTGCTTTAAATGACATGTATGGATGAAACTCTACCTAACATTATTTGGCATTTATCTACAGTCAGTCAACATACGGAAGTTTATTTGCTCTAACACCTGTCGAGGTAAGAGGAAAGTGAGAGGAAGAGAGTCTGTAGGAAACTACGGCTACTGGGGCAGCTACTGGGACTCTTAGAAACACTCAAGATGTATTAAAGATCCCATCAAAAAAGGTATATTTATTTCTATAGTGTTTCTGATCTAAGGGGAAGAAAAAAAGTTGGCAAATGTTATTTATCTTTAAGCTATCCTTGTGAAATATTTAAATATATGTTACCTACTTTACTGTTATTTTTTGTTCTCCCATATGTATTTCCCTCATATATATATAAAATACATATAATATATTATGTCATAATATGTGTTATATTATAAAATATATGTACACACATATATAATATATATACTTCCTTCATATACATATATTCCCCATATGTGTGTATACATACACATGCAATTTGGCTCAGATGGAAATTAAATTAAAATCAACATGCATTTGTTTTCTCTTGTAAAAATTCACCCATCACTAGCTGTATATCAAATCCTCTGGACTAGTACCTATTTACAATGTTTTCCCATTTCCCTGCCACATCACAAGCCTGCAAGTCTGAAAAGTATTTTTCTCAAACATTTGCTTTTCTTGGACCCAACTGACATTTTTTGGTTTGTTTATTTGGTTTTGAAATAGCAAACAAGATACTCAAAAATGTATCCTGATGTGGAACATGCTTTGTTCTTGCTAGAGCCAACCAACATTTAAGGCAGTGGCTGGTGGATTTTCCCCTTCTCAAAATGTTGCTTGTGAGATGGGCCACTGACAGAGGGCATGAACTTTCTTTGTGAAATAGATGAAGCCACAGGCTCTATTTTTAAGTCCATAAACACTACCTTTGGTATGGCCTCTCTCTTTCTCTCTCTCTCTCACTCCTCAGTGGCTTCTGTCCCCTTATAGCTCCTTTAGGTGTTGCTGGTTCTCTACTTTCTAGCTCCCTCTCCTCATCAACACAGAAAAAAAAAAGGTTATTATTCTATACATTTCAGCCCAGGAACCCCATTTTTAAACTCATTCATGTAACTGTGAAGGGAAAGGCTTTGTCTCCTGTTAAAGTTCAGAACACATGCTGAAAGGACATGGCATTGCCCCAATTTAGAGCGTTCAGTCAGTGGGTTTTATGGATTTTGGTATATGCTAGGACACGGAAGGGGTGGCTTTACTACCAGGAATGATCAGGGGGTCTCTGAGTAAAACAGATGACACAAAGGAGTACCGTTGATCTTTTGGGAGGAATTCTGCTAGAGCGGCAATGGTCTGCTCTCGCTGGAGTGTGTGAACAACAATGAAAATCCATGCTCACATGGAACCCTGACGGGGTAGTTTGGGGCTCCTCTACCTGGGCACCTCCTCCTGGAACCATGATACAATTGGCACCAGAGCGACACCTTGATTTACAAAAAACATTGAGTGCCATGTTTAGTCCTGTTTGTCGTCTGCTTTTGCTAAGTTCTCGTTAGGCGATCTATGAACTCTGCACCCTTTTCATTTTATGCTTCTCACATTCCAAAAGAATGAGGTTCTCATCATGAAGTTGCCACGAGGGTTATTGGTTTAGTAAACTTTGATGTCAACTTTCTTTCTTTCTAAGAATGACTTTTGCTGTACAGAGTATAATATTGTAAGTGTGGTTTCTGAAATTCAGAAACAATATTTTATCTTTAAGGACTTTTTTTTGCTCTTCTGTGGTGAAGTTGTCAACACCTTGTAATATATAAGAATTTCTCTCTTTCCCCCAATATATAATTTCTTCCATATTTTCAGATACTTACATCATCTAAACCAATTTGTTGGCACCTTTCACCCCATACCATAGAGAGAAACCATGGAACAGATTTTAAGTGCTGACAGAGAAAGAACTATTAATTTGCCTAGTCTGCAACCTGTGCAATTTTCTACTTTCTACATTGAGTATAAATTTCCCGATATTCACATCGATGTTTTATTAACTATTGATGTGCTGAGCTAAAAAAAAAAAAGGTGGCTTTTCCAAAGATGAATATTTCCTATTACACTCAAACACTTTGAACAGTGAACAATGATATAACCACAGTGTGGAGTCATCTGCATCTTTGAAATCCCTTCCTGTGGCACAAAAACCCACCAAAATACCCTTCAGGACTTCAGTTTAAATTTGAGGAATTATGCAGACTTATACATCACAGTTTCCTTTTAGCGTGTACTTTTCAAATATCATTAGGTTACTCCCATGGATAACTTCTTCTGCTTCTTAGCCAGCTCATCATTCCCCTAGGGGCCAGGACCATCACTGCGTTTTCGCCAAATCTTGCATCCCATCCTTCCTTACCTGCTGGGGAGAACGGCACCTCCCTCCACCCAGCTGCCCAAGCCCTGGACTCGAGAGTCACCTTTGCCACCAGCCCTTTCCTCAATGACCATATCTATTCAGCCATCAAGTCATGTCAGGTCACCTCCTTAAAAGCACATGCCTTCTTCTCTTGCTGGCATTCCCCACTGTTCAGTCTCGTTTCAGGCCCTCAGCATTCTTCACCGGGGTTAGAGCAACAGCTTCACATTGTCTTGCCTTATTCCAGTTTTGCCCTTCCAATTTATTTTCCATGAAATAATCAGGGAGCTTTTTCTACAATGCAAATCTGATTAAACCATTCCCTCATGTAAAAGCCTTCAAAGGCCAGAGGGTTTCTGGGTAGAGTCAACCATCCTAGCATGTTGTGCCAGGCATTTCTAACTACGCATCTTGCCACTTCCTCCCCTCAACTTCAATGTACACAAGAACAATCTTAGCATTTGATATACTCTACAGCAATCTCCCTTTGTCTGCCCTCCACTCCCTATCTAAGCCACCAAAGACTAGACCGTAAAGCCCCGGAGACAAGGACTGTGTTTCATTGAAGAATATCTTTTCAGCGCCCGCTCCACAGTATTGCCCAACTAGAACTTGACTGAATGAATGGATGAGTAAATGAACGAAAGCATGAATGAGGGGCCTGTCAACTCTCTCTTCTGTCACAATCTCATCCAACCTCAGAACACCAGATTAAGTGTTCCTCAGCAACTCAGCTCCTCAAATTTCCCATGCTCATCTCAGCTGTCACGATAACACAAGTCACGGGTTTGCTTCCTTCCATGAGATTCCATCTTGTCTCCATCTTTTCTTTGCTCAACTTCAGCCAGATTCCCTACAACTTTCCTCCAGCACATAAAGTGCACTAAATCGAACCCTAATCTTCTTAAAGAGTTAATGTGCCTCCCTAAATGACTAATTTACTACTAGAAAGTTACTTAGCACTGGGGAGAATCTGGCTCATTATTTAATAGCCAATAAGGCCAGCTGTTTCATTTCAAGAAATTAATGGTCTTTAAAACCTTTCCATATTGTACCAACTGCTCTTCTCGATGGAGAGCCAAGTGACTTTTATTAGTAAGGTTGATAAAATCCAAACCCTGTTAGCCCTGCTCTAGCTTTCTTCATAATACCAGTAGAGTCTTCTGGGACATCTGGTTATTTTTGCTTTACTCTCTCTGTTGATTTTTTTTTTTTTTTTTTTTTTTTTTGAGAAATTCTCTTTGCTGGGTTTTCTTTGGTCGCTCCCTTGCAGACTGCGAAAGGTGATTTGACAGCTACACTCCCTGGCCTGATGGTTCGACCCCCAGCCTTCCTGACTTCCTAAGGAATGCCTTGCAGTGTGAAGCCTAATTTGGCTGAGACAGTGAATAGTTTGTTACTTTCAGGTTAGCTCATTCCATCTTCAGCCACCTGTAATTACTCATCTGTAAAAAACATTCACACGAAGAGGATGTTTTATGTAACCATCTTTCTCTTACTAATATCCCGCCATTAGGCAAAAAAGGTCAAGGAAAGGCTAGATGAGGCCACAAATCCATATTACAAGACAGAGATATAGCAGCCCTTAAATTTCTAGCCATTGGTCAGTATTTTATTTGAGGACATTCAGCTTTTAAATATAAGAATGAGTAAAGGATGCTTGTCATCTCCAGCAACCTATGTCTCAATTCTTTTCCAGCATAAAATGTTGCCAGTGGTACATGAACAACTATATTACAACTTCCTACATACGTTGACCGGATACTTTATCTAAATTTTACATGGTGGGGTGGCTATGGTTTCGTGTTAGTATTTTACTTTTTTGGGGTTTCCTGTGGTTTCATGCTGCTATCCTTTATAGTGGGATCGACGGAGTACTTTGTGTTCCAAAGAAGGTTGCTGCTGTTCCTTCTCACAGTGTTTCCTCTCCTCTCTACTCTCAGGGGATGAAACAGAATGTTGCCTTTCAAATGCTGGGAAGATAGGATGTGTAAATCCTTTCTTAGTGCGAACACACCAATGTAACCTCTGAAACGTAAGCTGGGCTTGTGTTTCATGTTGCTGGTGGGTATGATGGGGAGGAGGGAAATAGGGCTCCCAGTAAAGAGTTTGAAGCTGTCCGTCCTGTTTTCTGGGATTTATATGCTGGGGAGGTTTTGTTCTTTCTAAAAGCACACAAAAGGCAGGGCTTAAAATAGAAATACATATGTACATTATTCCGTGGGGGGCTAAAAGGAGACCAAAATAAGTTTTCTTGCTAGAACTATTACATTCACTCAGTATTGAAGACACCCTTCAATGCAGTAAGCTACGGTCTGAGTATTTTTTCTCATGAATTTTACAAATGAAATATTCTCTATGAAGACATTATTATTTTTCTGAAAGAAAAACGCTGGCCACATAGGGTAGGATTTTTAAGAATGACCCTTTTAAGAAGAGTTTATAGCAAATCCCTTGCATTCAGTAAGTTTTAAACTTATGGAGTCGTAAAACTTTTCTCACTCACCCCTCCCCTCAGAAATATACACCAAATATTATTCACTAAAAAATTGGCACATCATTTTAAGGAGTTTGAGGGTCCCCTAAAACCAACCAGTGGACAATTTAAATGCGCCAGATCAAGACCCTTCTCATGGTTCCTTTGGGTTTCACCAAAGTGATACACGTGCTATCTCAAGCCAAGTCTCTTGTCAGTAGATCTGCATCATTCTCACGGAAATTCAAACAGCAACTTCCAATGATAAAAAGAGTGTCTCTGGGGAGCACACCTGGAGTTCTTATCAAGCAGATCTGAGGAACACAGCCAAGGGATGCAGGGTATGTGTGTCAGCTCAACTGTCACACTCTGTTCATGCCACAGAGGGTCACCTTGGCTGGCACAGGAGCAAAGGAAGGAGCATATATTTTGCAAAAGGAAGTACCACCTTAAGAAAGTAGCCCATCTGGGTGATCCTGACTACTCCCAGGACACTGAAGGCCTGATATATTCCGACAGAATACTCAACTACAGGGAGAGCAAGGAAAAAAAATGGCTGGTTGATGCATGTCAATAAACTGCACAGATATCTTCCACATTATCTGTACGAAGCCATTTAACGTAGGTACTTGACCACCATGCATTTTTTATGATTACAACCATATCGCAGTTGATATTGCTTGAAACTATGTTTTAAAAGCCCATAACTGCTAAGGGTGACATGTGTGTTCAAAGTATTCCTGCAGTAGTATAAATAATTAAGAAATAAATTAAATCACAGATAGAAGAAAAATAGGCAAATATTTATCTGGTCTCCTGTGGAAGACAACTTTTTCTATATAAAAGCAAAGAATAAAAAATAAGCCAAAGTTTGAAGACTTAACTTATAAAAATTATAAACTCCTATTTGCCAGAAGTTAAAGTTAAATAATATTAACATATGACAAAGTGTTAATGTCCTTAATATAGGAAGAGCTCTAGTAAATCAAGAAGCGTTAAACACCTGGACAGAAATGATATGAAAACAAATGAGCTCCCATAGACTGAAAAAAGTACCAATTTCTAATAGACATGTGAGAAACACTCAACTTCATTACAAGTAAAGGACTTACAAATTAAAACAGTTTGTGATCACAACTGGTAGTTCTTAATCGATCACACTGACACAAGTTCAAGTATTTTATATTCAGTGCTGGTGAGGTGTAAGTTGGGAAGACCTTTTTGGAGGTGACTCTGGCATTATATACCAAGAACTTTAAAAATATTCACTCTTTGATCTAATAATTACATGTTAGGAATTTATCCTGTTTATAGGATATATTGATTTACAGCCTATACATTTTGTTCTCAGGAAGACGAGCTTAAGCACCTTTATTGGCTGGATGTGATCGATCCAGTTGTATAGGCTTCCTGGATACAACACTGCTATCCACAGAAAGTCTCATGCTAAGGTGGGACCACAGGTATGCCTACAGCTCTATGACTAGTCCTTGCATTTGGCCAAAGTTCTTGCTATTCTTAACTGGAGCAAAGGTGGCCTGTTGAAATCCATGCAAAGCTGACCAGGTATGTGTTTCCAGCCATGATCGTAAGTCAAGTTACTGCAGACCCTCAAACTGGCATCATACATTAATGGACATGCTTGAGTTAGGCTCCTAAGTACCCAATTCCCGTGTTCCCGAGGCTTTCCTATTCTGGCATTCTCAGAGGTGCTGCCATATTTCAGTGAGGTTCTGAACACTGGCTCAACAGAAAATGAACTCATCAAAGACTTTCCATCATTTTGATCAACTGTATGTTTGAGTGAAACAGAGAAACCGGAAATATATTCTTTTGAGGTTCCTCTCTGGGGCGGCCCTGTCAATGCTGTCATTATTCATTGTGTTCCACAGAAGACATGACCGCTTAGTACAACACCTCCTTCAAAAATAAAATGAATGCATCAAGACTGTCTAGAGCTACTTAATAACCATCTCTTTTGCTCTTGTGTAAGGACGTCAGGACTGATCCACTTTGACCCTGGGACTTACGGCTCCCTCGCTGTAGCAGCGCCGCTCTGTCCCACCTGGCTCTCCCCACTTCTGGTCCACTATGGGACTTACTCCGCATATCTGTGCTTCTTGGCTTGAGGCTTCCTGGTACCAGTGCTCTAGATAGGCAGAAGTGCTGGGGAGCTGGCTCCTTCAGGAGCAATCCTTAGCCAAGGACAAATTGGACTCACAAACTAAATTCTGCAACATCCTTGTTCTGGGGTGGCACAAGGTGTGAATGTGTTCCCTACTACTTCCAGAGGGCCCTAGCAGAACTGATCCCCGTAGCCTGTGGCGGTAACCTGCACGCGAATGCGGTATAGACTGGCTTTCTTCCCTGTTCTTCCTCACTTTCCTTCCAATACTTCCTGGGATTGCTTCCCAAATAAAATCACTTGCTCTCAAGTGTCTGTCCCAGGGTCTGCTGCTGGGGCAAACCCAGCCTCAGACTTTAGAATGAGGACATTTGTTACTTTTGAGTCGGCATTAGAAAATTACAGGAACTTCCACCGTTCCTTGGTGTTGTTCTTGCTGCCGCAACAATAGTAAAAGGGACGCCCTGTAACCTTTCTCCAGATTTACGGCATCTTCACATGCACCCTATTTACCTTCTCATTCATCCTCTTTTCTTCTGGTCTGTTGCCTTCATGTCCACGCACCCTCTTTCTCTCCATATTTATAAACATGCCCATACACATATTATTATATATACATACTATTATTTCTGGAGCTGTTTAAGAGTAAATTGGAGACTTGTGCCTTTTTTTACCCCTAAATATTTCAGTACACATTCCAGAAGAACAAGAATATTCTGTCTTTTAAGGACAGCACAGTCACCAGAATGATTTCCGCTGTTTCTTATTATCTTCATGCCTACACTTTACGGGGTCAGAGCGAGGCTTAGCCACAGAATGCCAGATGGCATTGAGTTCCCAATGCTTACTGCTTGAGAAAAATACAATTTCCAGCATGAAATGACACAGACAGTGACAGATGCAAGCCTTTGCTGTCCATATAAGCAGGGGAGACGTGTCGCGATCACAGACTGGAGGCCAGGCCTATGCAATTTCCACTGTCCACCTAGCTCTTTTTGCACTTTCTGAGTAGGAGACTGAGGTTTATGGCATCATCACCATTGATACGCCCGGGGGGGTTTTCTGTGTTCAAGAATTCACATTGGTCTAACACCCTGGATCAGCCATGGCACTTCCCTTCCTCGTTGAGCGATCTCTGCCATACATTTCAAGCGCCCCTTCCGGAAGTCGAAAAGGCATTTCAAGCCTAGCGTATCTCAACTCACACTCATGATCTTTCCCCTTCCTCCCCCCACAGACCTGGTCCTCTCCCCGCACTTCCTCTCTTGGGGAATGGTACACCACCCAAGCCGCCGTGTGGGGGTCTGTTCTTGACACCTGGCTCTACTTGCCCCCAATGCCTCCACATGCAATCCATCAGAACGTTCTGTCAGGTCTTCCCACCATCTCCTCCCACCTCTGCTGCCACCACCACACCCCTGCATGCCCCCCCATCTCCCGCCTGAGCTGCAGCAGTATCCTGTGAACTGGTTTGCACCCTCCCTCCCTCCAGTCTATTCTTCACCCTGTAGCTAAAAATAAAAAATAAAATAAAAATAAAATTGCTTAAAACACAAATCTATGTCTTCCTCCTGCTTAAAACCCATAAATGGTTTCTAATGAGTGTTTGGATGTATATAAACATACCTAACCACTCATGGTCTGACTCCTCCCGGCTTCTGCTGTGCTCTTAAAGTCTCCATCCCAGCCTTTTTTCAGTCTCTTAGTTCACTGGGCTGTCTTCTAACACAAAGCCTTTGCACATGTTGTTTTCCCTGCTTGGAATGTTCCTTATGTCTTCTAACCTCCTTCAGATCACAGCTCAAGTGTCTCTCCCTCCCTTGATTCGGTCCAATTTCCCATATTTTCTGGACTCACGCATCTCTTGTTTTTCATAAGGGCCCGAGTTGAAATTTTATGTTTTCTTTGTGATTGTACGATTGTTATCTTTCCACTCGATTACAAGCTTCCTAGTCTGGGGAGTGTGTCCTGTGGGCTTTCTTATTGTAGCTTCAAGGCCTACAGAATATATTAGTCAGCAAATAGGTGTTGAATGAAGGAATAAGCAAGCCTAGATGACTTTTTAAGCACATCTGTTTAGGCTAATAAAATTGCACGGATAGCTCTGAACAATTCAGGGCTAATCTAAAGGTTTTTTTAAAAAAATGAGATATGAAGGAAGTAACCAGAAAAGGACAAACTAGGGAATTCAAGCTGATGACAAGCTGGTAACAAAAGTGACTTGTCTATAACCAATCCACAGAAAGCAGTCCTCCCATTACCTTGGCCATACTACATGCGGCACATCTGGGACATTATGCATAGAATATGGGCTAGCAGCTCTGGCTTATATGTGGACCTGATTCTGGATATTAGGGAAAAAAACTGTAAGAGGGTGTCGCACCGTCTAGACCATTAAGCATAAATTGTCAAAGGCACCAACATGTCAGTGGAAAGTGATCAAGCAAGCACAAACCCTGATCCTGATTTTATAGGACTGTTTCCAGAAGAAAAACTTCATTGTGGCAAACTCCTTAAAATAGCTCAACATGCTTATTTTCCATCTTAAACCTCTCCCACAACAATTACAGCTCTTTCCGGTACCTTGTAAAACCCAGGCTGTCAGACACTATCATTTCTGGAAATGGGTGTGCATTTGCCTCGGCTACATGCAAGCAATTAGTGGGCAGAAACCTCATCTGAGCAGTCACCACCCTGTCTTCACTTTTAAGCAATGGCCAAGTTTAAAGGCGACTTCTCATGCCCCAGAGCGTCTTGTTGGTGGAGAGGAGCCAGGGAGAAATTGCCAGGTTCCTACCTACTTAACATGTCATTCCTTGCTCAACCACAAGGGTCAGTTTTGCTGATCGTTGAGTGGGACAATCCTCTATAGGGACCAGCCGGAACCACTTCTATCTAGGCTTAATTGAAAACTTGGAATCAAAGCAAGAACACATTCTGGATGCTTCTCTTTTCGTACCAACCCTTCCCACATTTGATTGCAAATGTTTGCCTTTGCTAGAAATAATGGAGCTGGACCAAGGTGTTTCCTGGCACAATGACTGAAGTTAGGGGGCCCGTGTCACATGAAATCCAGGGCACAGATGGGCTTGTGTGGCACCTCCGTGGTAACTGGCTGCCAATGCTCTCTTCTCTGGACTTGAAGCAATGCAGTCAACTGATACCATCCCTCCCCAGTTATCTGGCGTTTGCATTGCAGCCATGTCCCCCGGGGAGCGGCCAGGCCTATACTGTGAAGGAAGCAACAATTCTTCCCTGGCTACAAAAATTGCTCAAGTGGAACCAATTGGTATATTTTTTAAACACGTGCATAACAGAGAGCTTGTCTTTAACAAAGAGCACTGTTCAAAAGATGTTTCAGCTGGAAGGAGGTGGGTGTTTATATATGCTAACGGGAGCTCTCTAGTTTGTGGTTGCTGTTCTTGGTAATTTTGAATGCCTGTTAGGGCTTTGTTCATTTTCATGTCTTAGAGTTACATACCGCAGTGATTTAGGATGGGGTCAGCACGGTGAGGGCTGTCTCAGTAAAGGGCGGTCATTGAATGCTTCTCTCTAGCACAAGACAACTTGATTTATAAAGATTCTAGAGGTTTCAGAGGTAGAAGGAGCTAGACCAAATCCAAAGCCTGCCATTTGTTCTATGTGCAACCCTGACCCTATCACTTTGGATCTCGAGCCTTAGTTTCTTCATCTATCAATTGGGATAGTAATATTTGTTTCAGGATTGTTGCTGGAAATAAATGAGGTTAGATTTGAAGTACCCACCAGAGTTCTTAGTGCACAATAAATGCTTAGCAAGTGTTGGTTCCTCCCTCATGACCCATTACAAGTGTTTCCGTGGAAGGGCAGCACAGAGAGTGGTCCGGGGGCTGGGAACCTGGTCCATGCACTTGGGGGTACACAGCCGCTGTGTCTGTGCAGCCCTAGCTGGACCCATTTCCATTCCTATTTATGCTCCCGATAGGAACAGAATAATTGCTGTAAGGAAAATGTGGCTATCTTGTTTTAACTCAGGGAAAACAGTGATATAAGGCGAAAAATGATATGCTTCGAAAGCAATTTTCTTTTTGCCCATAAATTCCCTATTATCTGTCTTATTGTATTTTTATTACTTTGTCACTACCTGCAGGTTTCAACATTTCCCATGTTCTTCGGAGCCCTAAGAAACAATTACTGTATTTCTAATATGGCCCCAGATATCTTCCTTCCCATGAACTCAGGTTACTCGAGAAAAAAAAGCTGCTGAATTCCACCCCCTCCCTAACTTGTCAGTGTTAGTGGGCAGGTGAAAGAAGAAAGATCTTGGAAACCAGAAAGAACCGAGTTTGAATTCTGATTCTGATCTTGCCACTTCAAGGAGGGATTTGTTTCCTTTTCCAAAATGAGCATCCTAATGACTCCTACCCAGCTGGCTACTGAGAGAAGGTGAGACAGAAAGTACATGGTGCGTGGTAGGTGTTGCACATGCTCACATCACGCCCCTTCTGCCTTCGCCTTCATTGTTCTTGGTCTGATTGCCTTTTCAAATATAGTTGGCTAGCTCAGGCGTAAATATGGCATCTTTGAAACCATCTGCAGGCAGATGTTGGTGAATGAAAGTGGAAACTAAACCTAGTGACTTTGCTCTTACTTATGCCTGCTGAAGACATCATGCGTCCGTGGCTTTGGGGAGGCATGGTGTGACCATAAAACACGGCCCTCACACACACATTCGAACCAGATATGGTAACGAATTCATACACTTGGTTTAGTCAGAGTCTCTGCCCGTGGTAGGTTGACACGGGGGCAAACTCAGGACTTGGGCCAGGGGACAGCAGCAAATGGCTGGAGAGCGGCAAACGACACAGGGAGGCAGGGGCAGAGCGAGAGCATCACGCAAAGGGTCGGGAAACTCACCACAGTCATCCAGGGCCATGAGCTTCTGGCGGCAGATGGTGGAGTGACGACGATACAAGAGGAAAACATCCAGAATAACCAAAGAATATGAGAAATTACAGACAGAGCAACGGTCTCCACATGCCCAGGTGCAAAAGAAACCTTTTCTTTTCTTTTGCCTGGAGGAGCGGGAAAGAAATGCTAAAACTTGAATAGGTGTAGGAGGGAAAACACGGACGTCCATTTACCAGGCTTTACATGTTTCAAGTTCAAGGTAAGATCACATTTGGCACTGCTGAAATCGCAGGCACACCCTCCTCGTCTAAAAGGGGTATTGAACGAACAGGCGTGTCATAGTTCAGAATTTTCTAGGGACAATGAGAGAAAATTAAGATCTGTGGAATTTAATATATGTGGTCCATCAAGATCCTGTGAAAACTATTTTGGGGACATCAATACTGTAATGGGCCTTAACAGGTTTTAAATCACTAATCGTCTAACTAAACTCATAATGGAGGCCTTCCCCTGAATAATTAATATTAAATATTCTAACTGGCATCAAGGATATATTGGCTATGAGGAAATGATGAAAAGTTTGATTAAAATGGACTTTTATCGGAGGAACTAAGTGACATAAAAATGGTACGGCAGTAGCATTAACCCCCTGAACTCCGCTGTTGGGCATCCTGAGGCCGTCTTCCATGCTAGGGCTTTTTGCATTTTTCAGGAAGTTTGAGTTGACAATGGAGATATCTTCATATTACAAAGAATCAAATCACCACTAATTCGTCATTCTGTCCTCTGCATGGAGTGAGGTGGGGTCAGAGGAACCAAACAGGCGGCTGACTCCGCACAGCAGGAGAAGCAGAACTAGATTTTTAGCACCAGGAGCCAGAGGAGAGGGGACGTATAGCCTGGTGGTGTAACAGGGTTTCCCTGATTTTCAAAAGGCATTACGTTCTGTCATACGCAGGTGCAGGAGATACGATCTAAACAGGTTCTTTAGCTCATCGTAGCTTCCCTCCAAAGCCAGGGCAGCGATCGCATACATGAGCACTGAAAGGTGGCCCTTCATGCACAGATAGACAGTTCAGATAAAGTGGTGCCACCAGGACGGTAGCAGAAAGACTGGCCACGGGTAGCCGTATCTAGATGACATGCTGCAGGCCCCCGTCCCATGCCTTGCGGAGAAGAATTCGCTGGAATGGCCTCAGACCCGGGCTGGACATCTGACTGCTGCCGCGTCTACTGGGAGCAGCGCATATGCTCATTTGACAAACTGGATTTGTGGCAGAGAAAAGTATTTAAGTAGGCGACGTGGACGCTCTGTCCATCTCCACAGGGCCCAGATGGCTGAAGCCCCCCCACACCAGACACATACTCACACACATACCCCTAATGTGCCGATCGCTCACATTTTCACTGCACTCGCTCAATCCCTAACTTAGCTGCAGAAGAGACCGGTCCCATGGCCTTGGTGGAAATCTTTGCAGAGCTCAAATGTCACGGCCATCTGCTTGGCAAGTGCTATAAAACAACGCAAGGCTGGCAAAGGAAAATTGAGTAGCTGCGAGCTGAGCAGAAGCTCATTCGAAGAGAACCAGAGCAATGAGGGAGGGAGAAGGTGTTCAGGCAGCCAGGTAGATGACAGTCGCAGGCACAGAGGATGCCCCGCTAAAAGGCTGTCAGGGACAATCCAACATAGTGGCAGAGTGCACGTCGCAAGCTTCGAAATTAGCTGCATGCTTGTGATTGAGTCTTCCTGGGTGGGCAAAAGCATATGCAGACAGGAAAGCTGAAACCGACAAAATGAACCAACTGAAACGTTAAAGCGGAAGTATGTTCTTATGGCATGTTCTTCTGATCTGAACACAATCCTGCCCAACACGAAAACACTGGGAACACACTGAGGAAGCAAGTTTATTTTGGGTTCCTGGGAAGCAAGCATAAGCTGTTTGCTCCTTCTGAAGTTGCTCTTTCTACCCGAAATCAGTTCTAGTATGTTGCTTCTCATTACACAGCCAAGTTAAAGCTGCTGGAGACAAATGGAGACACATTTTTCTCTCCCCCTCAAGTAATTTATGTAATACGGGTTAAAGCAACGTCAGGACTGGGAGCCAAGGACAGCCGGAGCAGGCCTCTGTCCTGCATCAATCTCAGGAAAGGAAGTCTTTCCCTCTTTGGGAATGTTCATGCAGCTTTCTACCCAAAACCGTCTCGTCATTTTTTTTCCTTCTGGGTAGACATTATTCTTAATCTTAAAGAACCAAAGTACCAATTTGCAGATACTGCTTTTTCAACTCTCGGGAGGGTTCTAACAAAACAGGATTCTCTTTTTGGTAGACAAAGTATATTGCTTAATGTTCATCTAGCAATTACGCATTAAATTGTGCATATTTCAAGGGAAGGACCCAAGGGGATGGGAAAAGAATTGATTTTATGACAGCATTACAGAGATGGTTGAAAGGCATTACCTAACCTGTATATTAATAATGTTCTGTGTCATATACAAAGATGAATAAGACATAGTCCCTGTCCTCAAAGGTTACTTACAGTTGAGGGAGAAAGACAAGAAGGTGAGCAAATGATACAAGGCAGTGTGAGAATGACCCTCTGATTTTTTTTTTTTTTTTGGTAAACTTTAAATACATCAGTCAGTATGTAATTCTACAGAGCAAGGATATTCTCTCTCTCTTTTTAAGATTTTCTTTTAAAGTAATCTCTATACCCAATGTGGGGTTTGAACTTACAAGCCTAAGATGAAGAGTTGCACGTTCTACTGATGGAGTCAGCCAGGAACCCCCACAGAGTTTGGTTCTGACTCTGAGCTGGATAACCTTAGTTCTAGAGGTGAAATGTGTAAACCTGAAGCCAGACTGCTTGGGTTCAAATCCCGCCTCTGCCATTTCTAGCTGTTGAACTTGGGCAATTGTACTTGTGCTCTTACCTCCAAAATGGGGATAATAATAGGGTTGCTCTACATCACAGGGTTGCTGTGAACATTATGTAAGTCAGTATATATAAAGCACTTAGAACAGTGCCTGGCACATAGTAAATGGTCATTTAGAGTTGACTGTTTAGAAGTCTGGACTTCTACAGATACCAAGGAAAAGAGACAGTCTCATGAAAAGTTGGTGTTATATTGGAAAACAGCGTCCTGAAACAAAGGTCAAGAAAACTCTGGAGACACTCTTTCCCATCACTTACTTTCATAAAAACAAATCTATTTTTATCTGTACATCAGTGTATTAAAAACCTGTTATATACAGGGTCATGGGTAAGGTCCTGGCGGTGGATATAAAACAATATCCCTTATTTCGAAGAATTTATAATCCAAAGGGGTGGAAAATCTTCATAATCTAATCCAGGGAGTTGTCAGTGGCACTAGAAAGGTGCCAAACACATGTCATGGAAGTTAAAAGTAAGAAGAGCTAAAGAAACATGACATTGAGGCCTTGGGTTTGGGCATCAGGATTTTGAACTATCTTGGAGGTGGAAGGATGGAGTGGTCAAGCAGGCGGTTGTAGCTGGGGTCATGAAGAGTGAGGTAGGAAGTTTTGCCAGGCTCATTTTGAAATTAGCATCAGGCTGGTGAGAACTGAATCTGTAGGAATGAAGGCAGCTGCTCAGAGAGAATCTACACGGGGTGGGGGGAGCTGGAGACAGCTAGAAGTGTCAGGGTCAGCAGCCCAGTGCAGGAGGCCACTGTCCCAGTGGGTGGTGTGGAAATAGAGCCCATATTGATGAGCCACTCTTCTTAAGGCAGGAAATGTGGGACCTAGAAGAAGGAGGAGGGTGGAGGGGAGGTCTTTGTTTTCTCTGATGGACGGGAGTCAAGTGCATGGGGTCATTCAGCTGTCTGAGCCTTGTATGAAACTCCCTATCCACAAGAATTACTGTCTCCCAGCATGTCCATGCTAGTCCAGCTTGTTACTCAGATCATACTGGTTTGCTATGTCCTCTTGCCCTTAACCATTTGGACCCTGGGTCTTTCCCCAGAGCTGGCTGATCCTGGGTCCTTCCCCAGAGTTGGCTGATCCTTTAGTCTCAGTTACACCCCCAGCGTATTGCCATGCAGGTGATGTCTCTGCCCTTGTCCACACTGTGGGCTCTCAAAGAACTATGCATCTGAACTACACATTTACAGAGGAGGCGGTGGGTAGGAGAAAGCAGCTGCCGAGGGACTCTAAGATGCAGCCACCAGAGGACTGGTTGGTGGCCCAGGATGCCCGAGAAGCCAGCAGGAATGAGCTCTGTTGTATGGATTTGACTCACTCAAGAAACACACCTTTCCCAAAGATAAAAAGACCTAACACTATGGGAAAAAAGATCCCTAAAATGTATCAGGCAGGCTCTTGTGACTATACCTACTGCTCACCCCACCACCACCCAGGGACCCAAAGCCCATCCCTGCTTGCAGATAAACAAATTGAGCCTGGGGCAGTCAGATCCCTCGCACAAAGTCACACAGGTGATGAGTGACAGAGCTGGGGCTGTAATTAGGGCCTGACTCCAAGCCCATGCCCTCGTGGTCTCTCCTCAGGAAGTGTGGTAAGTGAGGACAGCGAGTCTGAACCGTGGGGAGCAGAAGTAGAGGAGCTCATGTTGAGCGTCTCAAGGTCATAAAGGAGAGGAAGTGAGGTCATCTCTAGAGACTGGGCTTGGGGGGTTTAGTCATCTTCACAGAATTTAACGGGAGTAGAATGGGGTTGGAATGGCCACTGTGGGATAGTCAAGGGAGTCGACAGCACGACTAAGAGGAATTCTGGATAGCAGTGGGGGCCCAGCTGGGGCTGCATAATGTTCATTCTGTAGTGTAACCAATGAAGGCATTTTTATGAGTTTTTCCAGCAACCTTTCACCGCCCACATGTATAGGACCACAGAAGAGATGTTTTTGCTCACTCCTTGGGACTCAACACTTGATTACAAGCCCGGAAGAGCAAGATCACGTGCAGATGCACCGAGCCATCTGCAGAGAAAGGATAATGGGATCCCCTGGGGCCAGGGATGGGCCAGGTGGGAACAATGGCGGCTTGGGACTGGCGAGGAGCGCTCCGCTGGAGGGACTGACCACAAGCAGGCCTGTAAAAACAGAGCAGGGCTGGAAGGCTGAAGTGAAGAAGCAGCTGCTTGCAAAAATACTTACACTGATGTTCACACATTAGAGCAGCCTAGGAAACAACCGCTTCCCTCCTCACTCAGAGTGAGTCATCATATGCGTCGGGCAAGAAGAGGGGAATGCTGATCTCACTGTGTTTACTACCAGAGAACATGGGGGGTTGGACAGGATGGCAAAACATCCGTCCTGGTAAAAGCCTGGTGTTTGCTAACGAGGTTGTATTAAGATGACGCTCTGCTTTCCAAAATCACCACCCCCAGGAGACAAGAAATAAAGTCATTTTTTTTCCAAGGCAGAAGATTTAACATTGCTTAACAGTAATACTTCAGAGCCTTAGCCCTTAGCCTTAAGCAACCTCCTAACTACCAAGTGCTAAGAACTGTCTTTTTCCTGGGCTAGGGCTCGGGCTTCGGGAAGTGCGTGTCGGCCTGGCAGCAGGGTACACGAGCCTACTTAAAGATGGCTGAATTCCGTGAAAGCAGAGCAGAGTGCCCTTGACTGGGGCTACTAGCTCCCTCCCTGCCTGGCGGAGGGGGTGCAGGAGGCGCCTGTGTGCATTTTCTGTGTGACAACAGTTCCAAATTGGGCATATAAATCAGCATTACTGAGTTAACTTAAAAACTCTAGTGATGCTCTTCATAAACCACATGGGAACCAAATCAGTCAGGAGCACATTTAGTCCGTGTTGGCCACCAACTTCCCATAGATAGAATTTTCCTATTTAAAAAAATTTTCTTTTGTGACTTTACTTTTTTGTGTGTGTTCTAAGGTTCACTGTTTATGCGCCACATCCAGTGCTTCATGCAATTCGTGTCCTCCTTAATCCCCACCACCAGGCTCACCCATCCTCCCACCCCCTTTCCCTCCGAAACCCTCAGTTTGTTTTTCAGAGTCCACAGTCTCTCATGGTTCCTCTCCCCCGCCGATTTCCCCCAACTCATTTCTCCTCTCCATCTCCCAATGTCCTCCATGTTATTCCTTATGTTCCACAAGTAAGTGAAACCATATAATTGCTCTCTCTGCTTGACTATTTCACTCAGCATAATCTCCTCCAGTCTCATCCATGTTGATATAAAAGTTGGGTACTCATCCTTTCTGATGGAGGGGTAATGCTCCATTGTATATATGGACCATATCTTCTTTATCCATTTATCTGTTGAAGGGCATCTTGGCTCTTTCCACAGTTTGACGATTGTGGCCATTGCTGCTATGAACATTGGGGTATGGATGGCCCTTCTTTCATTATATCTGTATCTTTGGGGTAAATACCCAGTAGTGCTATTGCAGGGTCATAGGGAAGCTCTATTTTTAATTTCTAAGGAATCTCCACACTGTTTTCCAAAGTGGCTGCACCAACTTACATTCCCACCAACAGTGTAAGAGGGTTCCCCTTTCTCCACATCCTCTCCAACACTTGTTGTTTCCTGTCTTGTTTATTTTGGCCATTCTAACTGGTGTAAGGTGGTATCTCAATGAGGTTTTGATTTGAATCTCCCTGATGGCTAATGATGATGAACATTTTTTCATGTGTCTGTTAGCCACTTGTATGTCTTCTTTGGAGAAGTGTCTGTTCATGTCTTGTCCTTTTTTTTTTTTTTTAAAGATTTATTTTATTTATTTTAGAGAGAGAGACAGAGCATGAGTAGGGGAAAGGGCAGAGGGAGAGGAAGAGGGAGAGAAGCAGATTTCCCGCTGAGCATGGCACCGGCCGCGGGTCTCCGTCTCAGGACCCTGAGATCAGGACCTGAGCCAAAATCAAGAGTTGGACACTTAACCAACTGAGCCACCCAGGCGTCCCTGAATTACTTCTATTTTTAACTCCATAAATATCATAAAGCTCCCTGCCTCTGTGGCAAAGAGGGGATGACGTGCCTACTGAGATGCGCTCACCTCCCTCTCCTGGCAAAGGGAGAGACCGCAGAGCTGCTGTGATTCAGTGTAGGGAACAGTAAGATCTCCAGGGTGGGGGAAACTAGAAAACCAGGGTAAATGTCGCTGGCACACAGAGCTGGGTCTGTGGTGGGTCCCCTGCCTCTGCATTCCACATCTTGTTGGGTAAACATGGAGCCCCCCTCTCCCCCCCATGGACTGGAGGCATATTGGTGAGGGTGCTCTTCATCTCCCCTTGAGATGCTGAGATGGAACCTTGAGGCAGAACTCCTCTATTTGAAAACTAGTGCCAGGGACCTCTTGTGCATTTGTCTGAGCCCCACTGATGGTCCGTCATGGCGACTTCTGGTTGCCAGGTGGCCACAAAGGTCTGTTCGCTCCTGCAGCTGATCACTCCTACCGTGAGTGCACTGTTGGTCAAAACTGTTTTTGGCCTGATAAGCTGCTCTTCCAGCTACAGTTATATTCTTGGGGCTGGCAGGATTTTGTCAACTCATGGTTGTGACAGTAGCTCCGGAGCCACAAACAGCATAAATGTACTGCCTTTGTCAGAAAACTCCCTCTGCACTGTTTAATCCTAAAATAGACTTGTGGAGAGTCAGCCATGATTGAGCATTTCAGGGCTTATTAGTAAAATAAATAGGCGTTGGAAATTCAGAGGGCTTTCTGCTAATAATTACTAAACTAAGCATTTGTTGCCATCATAAGAAATTGATTTCCTACCGCCTGTCCGAGAGAGTAGGGTCCTGAGGATGGACCCGTACCCTGTGTCCAGTTTTCAAATTCTCAGGGCTTGATATGGAGCAGATGATTAATAGATATATGGGAAATGAATGAGTGAAATTTATAGAGTTTTCAGTGTTATTTCTGAGCTTTTGATTTGTACCAAAAAAAAAAAATTCGATTTCCGCAGTCTGGTGCAAGTTGGCCAGGAAGACATTAAACTGCTTCCAGTTTTTCTTTTTTTCTCCCCTCTCATAAGAACATACCACTTTCCATCTGCCTTAACCACAATTTCCATACACTTCAACACTGAGAGCCAGAAATGTTATATTTAAAGCAAATTTTGGAGATGACTTCCATTTTTTTTTTTAAATGAAAACAAAATACTAGGCCAGAGAAAAATAAGGAGAGGAGAGAAATCAAGAATGAGAAAAGACTACGAGACAACATACAAAAAAAGAAAACAGGGAGATAAATAAGATGGAGTTGTATAGAGGCTTTTAAAATATTGTAGTCAGAGTATCCTGCCCAGTCAATGTTAACAATTGGTTCTTCACTAGATCTGAGATTTTATTACTTTTGAAAATCAACATACTATTTATAAGAGCAGATGGTCACTTAGGCTATGCCTGTTGAATATCCAGGATGGTAGTTTTGTAAATTCACATACAGAATTATAGCCAATGTGAAACTCAGCACAGCAACTCCCTCTGGGATAACACTTCACCAATTCTACTCTGATGAAAAAGCTCGATTTAGGATCCTCCCCCCTCTTTTGAAAAGGAGATATTCCGTAACATTTCAGTTTTCTGGCTGGCATTAACGTTTCTTTGTTTGTCCCCCACCTCCTCACCCCCAAACGCACCATTTCTCACACACCCCCTTCACTCCCATAGTAGCTGCACTAGACGTAATCTTGGAAAGTTTTCCTTTTTGTCAGGTGCTACTGAGAGCAGACCAAAATTATTCTTCATCTCAGAGATAAGAGCACAGGCCTTTGAGAATTGTATCTCATTTTCAGGGGTGTCTAGTTACGGCATAAGTGGATCACGTTAGGTCAGAACCACCAAGCGAACTTTCCCACGCGATTGTTTCCTCCCTCACTGTGTCTGGGCCTCTCAGCGGTATTTGCTGACTGCCCGACAGCGAACCCAACAGATTCTAAATCAAGCAAAGAACATCTTCCCAGGTTCACATTTTTCTCCTGCTTTTTAACACCCACACGAAGCTCCAAGGTTAACGTTGGCTCGCCCTTTCTTGTAGGTAACTGCTAGGACCAAGGATTTACTATTTCATGGTTCTTCAGCTAGGTGCAGGATGTTCAACGCTATTTTTATAGCAATGGCTTAAGATTTCCATTCTGGATCCAATATTCTTGCTGACATGTTCGATTGCAATGATATACTTTCTTCTTTCCTTAAAAAATAACCCACAAGTGTTTCAATTATTAGCACAGTTGTGAAGATGGCACGAGTGTTGTCGCAGACGACAGTCGGGAAAATTATAACATAGTCCCCAACTCAAAGCCAGATTTCTATTTCATGTAGATTTCTCTAAATACTTTATTTGTAGGTAAGCTGGTGATAGGAGCCCCCTGAGTGATCTACCTGGGTAAGGATGCGTACTGTCTCTCCATCCCCTCAAAGCGGACGTTGTGTGCATTCCCATCTGGACCCTTTCCAGACACCTGTGGAGAGAAAAGTAATTAGAGATGAAGATCCGTTATACACCCTGGTTCCTGACAATGCATTGCAAAATTACAATTAGTGCCCAGATGCTGCTGCTGCCTGCCAAAAACCAACCATGGAAAAGCAAACAGGATCTCGGTATTGCTACAGGAATTGATGATCAAGCCACAAACATGGCATAGAACAACAGTCACTTCTTTCAAAAAGGGTCATTGCCAAACTGACCCCTTCCTGTCACCAAGCTGGGGAGCTTCTATAGTCTGTAAGATCCCCCCCCCTTTTTTTTTCCTTTTTACATTGGCTTTGGTTTTTACAATAGTTTGAGACTTACAGAAAAATTGAGAAACAGGACGGAGTTCCCAGAACTCAGTTTCCCTCCTGCTAACATCTCACATTAGTACGGTGCATTTCTTAAAATGAATGAATCTGTATTGATACACTACCGTTAACTAGAGCCCACAGTTGATTTATTTCCTGTTCCAGGATCTCCTATTACATTTAGTCATCATATCTCTTTAGGCTCTACTTGGCTGTGACGAGGACTGTATTTTTTTAAAAGACTTTATTTATTAGAGAGAGAGAGAGAGAGAGACAGAGCACGAATGGGGAAGGGGCAGAGGGAGAAACAGACTCCCGGAGCAGGGAGTCCAATGCAGGGCTTGATCTCAAGACTCCCGGATCACGACCTGAGCTAAGGCAGATGCCAAACCTTATGAGCCACCCAGACACCCCAGGACCATATCTTTTAAAAGTACCTTTTCCACGAAACCTTTCTTTACTAAGAGGGGCTGGTGACAACGGTCTACTCCGCAGCTTCCATGAAGCCCTCCCTTACCCAGACTTCACTTAGTTCCCTCGCCTGGGAACTACCACAGAGAAGAGACTGCCTCTTTTCTATCTAGGGTTGACCTTTAGTATTTTTTTCCCCTTCCTTTGTACTTCTTCTGTTCACCTCTCTTCTGGTCTCCTCCATCAGCCTCTGAGACATGGAAGAGCAGTGCCTGACCCCAGTATTAAAGTGTGCTAGCTCTGTGGATGTAGAGACTTTATACATAGTTCTTCTGCATCTATCACAGCAATCCAAAACAGGATGAATGCACCCAGGTATTTAAAAGTATTTGTTGACTTTTAATTCATCACCTGTTCATATCAACACATGTGGTTTTGTGGATCTCTTATGCGCTGGCTCTCAGGCTGGGCTAGCACTCACGGAATGGGCATGGAAGGGGTAAACAGAACACCTGGACCATTAGAAGGGGAAGGGAGAGTTTGCTAGTAAGCACAGGAAGTAATGGTGCCAAGTGAGTAGGGGAAATTTTTCTAGGTAGCATTGAACTTGTAAGTTATATTCTTCCCGCCAAAAGTTCTAGCTCTCTACGAAACCACCATCCCAGCTTGGGGAGGCGTGTGGGGAGGGTTTCTTGTGAGAGGTGTTGCAAAACAAGTATACATGCTCATTTAGAGTAAGAAAGACTACTCCTGGTATCAAATCATCAGAGGGGGCTCTTCAGAGTGTGTCCTGCAAAACTTCTTTGTATTTCACGAATCCATGGAACAGGAATGGCCAGAGTAGTCTGAGAGGGCAACAGCCCAGTGAATTACCGAGGTAAGGATGAAGACTGCACACAGACTTAGAAGCAACTGCAGGGAGACTAAGAATTCTCTGCATTAGGATAAAAGCCCTGATTTAAACCACTGACCTTTCTAACAAAGACCAGAGACAAGGGTGGTATCAGACAAACAGGGGATAAAGAAACGGTGCAGAAAGAGAAGGGAAGGATACAATTACTGTCCTTGGCCACTTCTATCTAAGGTTTGTTTTGTTTTTAACCTATTGGTTATGGAGGAAGAATTAGCATGAATACCAGGACTATTTAATTGTGATTGCTGGGCATTATGTGTATGTATCCCTTGTATGGCTCTAGACATTTACAAGTTATCTTTTCTGGGGCCACAAAACTCCAAGTTAATACTTCTAACCCTGTTATCCAGAACTGGCCTGGCCCAGTGATGGCTGTCTACGTTCTGGTGTCTCTCGGAGGCAGCACCCAGGTGCCTCTTTTTCTGATAAGCTACCAGCATAAGAGATTATATGAAATGTAGGATGAACCTTATCTTGAGGAAGTTTTCGTGTTCTTGGGAAAACAAGAATCAGGAATGAAATAAATAATGATGTAGGACAACGTACAACCCCATGCCATTCAGGATGTTACTAACAGTAGTACAGGTGGCACCAGAGGTGTCAGGAAAAACTTCCCAGAAGTAGCAGAACACAGAGCAAAGATGGGTGGCGTGCTTCTATATCAAAAATTATTCTGTTCTTCACCAGCTGTGAAGGTGTTTAATTATTATATTTACATCACGCATATATCATGCTTCTCTATTAACATGACAACATCTTTAATGCAATCATGGACTCAGTGATGACTGAGCAGCTACTGTATCCCAATGCCACTCCAGGCACTATATTTAAAGGAATGAAGAAGGGCTGGATTTCTTCATCACATTGAATGTAGAGGAGACAGGCCTGCAAACAATTACAGTACAATGAGATCACTGCTGGAGTGTCAGCATGAGAGAAGAGGCAGTAGGAGTCTGAAGCAACAGATACGAAAGTCCACCTGGCAGAGTTGAAGACAGCTTCATATGGGTGTTGAAGCTTCATCGAAAACTTGAATATGAATGAGGATAAGTTTTTTTTTTGGGTGGGGAGAAGGTGTAGGAGTAGCAGGAGAAGGCATTCTAAGTATAGAGAACAAAAATGAAACAATATGGAGGCATTTAAAAAAGAAAAGCACTGGTTTTCAGGGAAAGTCAAGTGTTTGGTTAAAGGAAGGAACAGATCCTATTGAGGAAAAGGGTGTTCGTGATAGCAACACCACCACTATTATTATGGCTATAACCATTATTACACTTTTTTCTTAATGAGCTTTGCTTTTTTTGGAGCACTTCCAGGTTCATAGCAAAAATTGAGAGGAAGGTACAGAGTTCCTATCCCACTACCCCCACCATGAGCAACATTTGTTACAATTGATAAACTTACATGGACACATCATGCAAAGTCCAGAGTTTACATTAGGACTCACTATTGGGGATGTACATTCTACTGGGTTGGGGCAAATGTATGGCATATATCCATCATTATAGCATAATACAGAATATTTTCATTCCCCTAAAAATTCTCTGTGTTCTGCCTACTCATTCCTCCCTCTCCCCAAACCCATGGCAACCACTGGTCTTTTTACTGTTTCCATAGTTTTGCCTTTTCCAGAATGTCATGTAGTTGGAATCTTACAGTCTGTAGCCTTTTTTTTTTTTTATATTATCTTCTTTCACTTAGTAATATGCATTTAAGTTCCATTTAAGTAATATGCATTAAGTTCCGTGTCTTTTTGTGCTTGATAGTTCATTTCTTTTCAGTGCTGAATAATATTGTATTGTCTGGCTGTATCACTTAATCCATTCATCTACTGAAAGACATCTTTCAGTAGAAAGTTGGCTTCCAAATTTCCACAATAATAAAGTTACTATGAACATTGTCTGCAGATTTTTGTGTGAAGATAATTTTCAGTGCCCTTATGTAAATACCGAAGAGTGCGGTTGCTGGCTTGTATGGCCAGAGTATAAAACTACTGAGCTGTCTTCCAAAGTGGCCGTACCATTTTGCATTCCTGCTAGTGATGAATGAGAGTTCATGTTGCTCCACATCTTCACCAGCATTTGGGGTTGTCAGTGTTCCAGATTTTGGCTATTCTAGTGGGTATGTGGTGATACCTTATCGTTGTTTTAATTTATATTTTCCTGATGACCTATGATGTGGAACATCTTTTCATATGCTTATTTGCCATCTGTATATCTTCTTTGATGGGGTGTCTGTGAAGGTATCTTTGGTCCATATTTTAATTGGTTTGTTTCTTTATTTATTGTGGGGCTTTAAGAGTTCTTTGTAGTTTTAGATAACAGTCTTTCATCATATGTGTCTTTTGCAAACATTTTTTTCCAGCCTGTGGCTTATCTTTTCATTCTCTTGACAGTGTTTATTGCAGAGCAGAACTTTTTAATTTTAATGAACTCCAGGTGACCAATTATTTCTTTTATGCATCTTGCCTTTGGTGTCATATCTAAAAAGTCATTACCAAAATCAAGATCATCTAGATTTATTTTCTATGTTATCTTCTAGTACTTTCATAGTTTTGCATTTTAAATCAGGTCAGTGATTCATGTTGAGTTAATTTTTGTAAAGGGTGTAAGGTCTGTGCCTAGATTCATTTTTTTACATGTTGGATGTCCTGTTGTTACAGCACCATTTGAAAAGACTATCGTTGCTACACTGTATCATCTTTATGCTTTTATCAGAGACCAAAATAAATATCTATTTGGGTTTATTTCTGGGCTCTCCATTCTTTTCATTGACTTATTTGTCTATTCTTTCACCAATACCACACTGTCTTGATTGCTATAGCTCTATAATAGGTCTTGAAGTTGGGTGGTGTTAGTCCTCCAACTTTGTACTCCTTTTTTAAAAAGATTTATTTATTTATTTGACAGAGAGAAATCACAAGCAGCGAGAGAGGCAGGCAGAGAAAGACTGGGAAGCAGGCTCCCTGATGAACAGAGAGCCTGATGTGGGCCTTGATCCCAGGACCCTGGGACCATGACCTGAGCTGAAGGCAGAGGCCCAACTTTATATTCCTTCAATATTATGTTGGTTATTCTAAGTCTTTTGTTTCTCCATATGAACTTCAGAATCAGTTTGTTAAGATTCTTTAGAATCAAGACAATAATTTGCTAAGATTTTGGCAGGTAGCACGTTGTATCTATCAATCAAGTTGGAAGAACTGACATCTTGATAATATTAAACCCTCTTATCCATGAACAGGAACTTTGCCTCCATTTATTTGTTTTTTGTTTGATCACTACTACAATTTAACCCTTATTTGGTATTTATTGGTTGTCAAGCAAAATGCTAAATGTTTTATTTTCATCAGCCCAGTCAATCTTCCCAATAATCCCAATGGTTGCCATGTTTTTCAAAAGAGAAAACTAAGTAGTTGCTCAAGGTCATACAGCTAGTGTATAGAAAATCTGAGACAAAGATCAGGTCTGTCTGACTTTAGAATCCAAGCTCTCTAGATACAGCTATGGGCCACATCTTGAAGGAGCTTATATGCCATGCCAAGGAAACTGTTTTTACCCTTAGGTGATGGTGAAGTCATTGAGAATGACTACTTGATAACTGATGGGACATATTTATAGGTTAGAGAGATTACTCTTGCCATAGTGTGGAGGTTCCAGTGACAATTTGAACCAGAGATGATGAAGGCCTACCCTAGGGGATATAAGAAAGGATAAAGGCCTGCACATTGTTAGAGCTTGGAGTGAGGCCACTGGCTGGCCAATGAACTCACAAGTGAAGGTAGCATGCTATATGAGGGGCAAGTCTTTCGCTGACACCACCAGGGTCTCTGGCCCAATGAGTGGAGTTCAGTAGTAATTCTTCCTACAAGTACAATTCAAATGTGTCAGAGCTTTAAGGAAAAATGAAAACATTTTCGAATGGCCTGTGTTTTCTCCTGCTTTTCTCCATATTTCTTAACAACCTGGGCCTCTCAGGTATTATGGGCCTTTCTGCTTTCAGAGAAACCTGATGAATCCTGCTAAAAGGGAGCCCACAGTGCTCGCTTCGGCAGCACATATACTAAAAGGGAGCCCCACACAGTTCATCTAATGTGGTAGATACTGGCCTGGGAAGTTCTGTACATGCGTGGCACCATTTCCATGAACACCCATGGGAGGTCGTGCCTGATCTCTACTTCTACAGAGATCCTGAAGAGATTGAAAAGGATGAACAGGCTGCTGCTGAGAAGGCTGTAACCAAGGAGGAATTTCAGGGTGAGTGGACTGCTCCAGCTCCTACTGCTACTCTGCCTGAGGTTGCAGACTGGTCTGAAGGTGAGCAGGGGCCCTCCGTGCCTAGTCAGCAGTTCCCTCCCGAGAACTGGAGCCCTCAGCTGGCCACTGAAGACTGGTCCACAGCTCCCACTGCTCAGGCCACTGAATGGGTAGGAATAACCACTGAGTGGTTTTAAGTTGCTCTTCCACAAAGGCAAACAAAATGTGAATAAGGTTGATGGAAAATAAATAGTTTCTTAAGAAAAAAAAAGGCAAAGGAGTGATATAAGAATGTTAAGGGGGAGAGGTTCAGTAGGACTGACTGAGGATTAATAGGAAGGATGTGCCTAGAAAAACGTACAATTTTCTGAGCTTAGCAACTAAGTGGGCTTGGTAACCATCACCAAGATGGGAACAAGGGAAGACCAGATTTAGGGGGAAGGGCAGGGGCGGGAGGAGGGGATACTTAGATATATTGAGCTGGAATGGGATATCTGATGGTGATGTCTAATAGATAATTGAGTGTAAAAGTTTGCAACATTGAAGCCTGGGACTAGAGATGGAGAATTGGGAAATATCTAGCCTACAACCTTGGGAAAGAATTAGAATGCCTAGGGACAATCTGTAGACACAGAATAGAAGAAAAGACATGCATTGGAAAAAGAGAAGGATACCAGTCATACTCTTAGGAAAACTGTCATTTAAGGGTCAGACAAACACAAGTTAAACGCAGGAGGAAATCCGAGGAGGTGTAGACCAGCAGTTGGTCTAGAAGGAAGTAGGAGAGAGTGTTACCATAGAAATCCAGAGAAAAACATTGCATGAACAAGGATGTGGCCCACAGTGTCAAAAACAGTCAAGGACTGCAGTCAGAAAAGGTCTGTGGTCAATATGGTGTGTTGGTGTGATTTACCCAAACCTCCCTCCTTGCAGAGCGTCTCCCTGAACTACAGGGCTTGGAAAGCTAGACTGGTCTTTCCCAGAATGCCTTTGTAGTCTGTGTACTGGTTTGCTTTAAGACGGGCCATTGAAGAAGTGGTCCCACTTCCACCGTTTATTCTGACAGCAATGACTAAAGATGTGTTTGGTCTCCTTGGCAGTTTTAGCAGATGTGTCTTTGCAAGTTTCTAGGGTGCAGTGTAGCTTTTGTAGCCAACTTTGGAGTTGGCAGCACTACAGATGGCTTAATTATGGTGGCATTGTTGTGTGGCTCTGGAGCCAAAAGCTTTCTTACAGACGTGGCAGCAGCTCCCTTGGTAGTCTGGTTCTGTAGCATGGCTTGAGAAATCATCCCTGAAAGTTTAACCAATATTAGGTTTTTTTTGCTGCCGCTGCCCTTAAGATTCTGTAAGCCCATTAGTGTGGCATAATAAATTTGTTCCTGCTTAAACCAGCTAGGGTGGATATCGTTCTCTGCAACTGAACAGTGACTAACGTAAGTTCCACAGAAGAGTCTGTGGGAACTGGCAATGAGATGGTGCTGGTGCTTTACTGAGAGTGATTTCTGTGGATTGATGGGGAGAGAAGGCAGGGCTCTACGATATTGAAATTCTTTATCGCTTTCTCCCCCAAAAGAAATAAAAACCCAAAACAACCAAAACCAAACACTGGTTGCACTGCCTTATGTTATCGTGCTGTGGAAATAAGATGGATACTTCCAAGTGAATGAATATTTGTTAGTGTCTCCGAAGTGGAGTCATGTGCTGTGCATTCTAAAGCACGAGGCGAGGAAAAGTCCTCTCCTTTGGGGACACGGTGTTAGTTAATGGAAATGATGGGAATACATTTCTGTTCCATTCTTTAAAAAACACACTGAACTGATTTTTCTCCCTAAATCATCTAAAGTTGGCCTCTGTCAACATTTTTAATATATACATATTTAAATGGCATATAGTTTTCTCTCCCCAATTATTTATTGTTGGCATTTTGCTGTGCTAACAGATATATTTCACAAACATAAACTTTAAAAGCTACGTAACATCCCATTTATGGATAATTCATAATTTATCTAATCTCCTCTTATAACTTGATCAACTTTTGCATCCCAATCAGAAATAGTGGCATTATGGATTATTATGTCGGGTACCAAGATTCTTGCAAATAGCTGTGAACTAAGGGTAGGAAACTGCAGATAGAAGACTGCCAAAGAGAAACTAATTATAAGTTGTAGCTAGGTCCTTAGGAAGTCAGGCCACTTCAGGAGGGAGTGAGGGGAAAGAGACAGGCACAGGCATTTACAAGCTCATTTCTCATTTTGCTCAGTGCGTATTAAGACTCAAAAATGTTCCTGCTTCCAGCACTCCTTATTAGGTAATTTCCCTCATCATAAAAAAAAATAAGGTCAGCGGCTTTGATCCAATTAATTTTTTTAAAGAAGCCCTTTATCTCACTTGGTATCATGCAGGGTTTTTTTTTTTTTTTAAATGTAATGACCTAAATATATGTCTGATAGAAAGAAATAATTTTGACTTAATCCATAAGAGAAGCCTAGTCTTTTCCAAAACAGTGTAATATTAGAACTTATGCTTGGATTTGTGGCATATTTATTTATTTATTTATTTTTTCTATTAATAAAGCTCAGGAAGAGAAACTTCAGAGAGCTTATTCAAAAACTACTTGAGAGGCTCTCGCTTGGTGTGCCTTGCAGGGGCGGTCCTGTTTGGTTGGCGTACGACAGCCTAGGATGGCCGATCAGGAAGGTCTGGTGTATGAGGAATGTTGAATTAAGATGCTTTTAGTCCATGGGAGTTCTCCCAATTTCATTCACTCAGTGACTGCTGCTGGCTGGGATGTTAAGAGCCTTGTTAATATAAAGCTATTAGTCTTTTCTCTGCAAAAGCAAGGAGCTTGCTGGTTACATTCAGAGTTCCTTAAATTAGTATGTATTTCTAGCCCAGCATTGCTGGAATCAGCAGTTTCACAAAGCAATATACTAAAGAGGCCATTTAACCCCCGATTTCTCCCATTTGCAGATTAATGGCAGAGGGGAAGATTTAATGCCCTTTCAAGGATGTTTTAACAATTCATTACAAATAAAAGAATAAATCACACAAGATTTTCTGCAAATGTCTGATGACAAAAAGTGGAAGCAATTCAAATTTAACTTGTTTCCCAATTCCCACCGGTTGGGACAAATTTTTGCCAATGTTGTAATTTATGTCCCTTAAGTCAATTTTCCCAAGGAAATTTAAAAGCCTCTGTGACGGAAACACACTGCAAAGTTGCAGTCTGGCTGATTCACCGCCACACAACATCCTCATTTACAAATAGGTCCTACTCGGATCTATGACACGAAACTGCGTTCCGTGCTGCCAGACCCATCATAAGATTAAGATGCAAAGTATAAAAATTCAGATGCCATTTTAGGAAACACGCCTTTCATTTCAAGTTGGTAACATGACAGCTATTTTTGAGCAGCTTCCAGAAGCTTTCTTTTAATTACATTCCTCTTACTTAGTTATAGGTCTGGCTCGAAGATTTTTGAAGGAATCAACATGATGGAAATGTCTAAAAAAGTTAGGAACTTGTCTTTGAGCATCTTCTCATATGAAGACATTCTGCTGAAATGTTACATATTTGGAGCGAAACTCACCATACCTCATTTAAACAAAAAGAAACTAATCAAAATAGGTTGTAAATGATTTCTCTTTGGCAATGTGAAGTATATTATGCCGGAGATATGTATTTAGAAATATGCTATCTGGAGAAGCGAAAGTACACACACTCTTCCAAACCATTATTTCTGGAGTGTTTATTTTCTCTAATTTAATTTCAGTAATTTTGTCAAATAACTGGGTATTCAGTATACAGACTAGTTTAGAACATCTGCTAGTTTAGAAAATACAGCAAATAAAAATATCTTAAAAATAACTCTTGGGGAAGCCTTTTCACCATTCTGTGCCTATATTTTCCTCCCCTGGAAAATGCTGGAGTGAAAATAAATCCTTAAAGTCCCTTCTAACTTATGTACATTTATAAAAGTTATCTTGCATATAGTTTCCACTTCATTAATATGGTAACTCTACGTCTGTAACATAATTATTTTAAAGCTGAATGACAAAGACAGCAAAGTAATCTGCAACATTATAAAATTATAACACATTTATTGGGATTTCAGCATTCAACCTTACACTAGCATGACCCAAGTACTAACCAAGTACACCGGGCCATGGCCTTTTGATAACCTGAATTAACTCTCTTTGGATTGTCTTCAGAGAAAATAAAATCAGGCATCTCCTGCCCAGCTCTGTTTGTGCCTGGGCCTAAGATACAGTTACCATAGAAACTATGATTATGGATACAATTTTACAAATTTGGCTTCATCTATCAGATGCACTTTGCATGTGAGTGTGTGTGCGTTTGTGTGTGCACATGTGCATATGTGTCTTGCCAGTGAGCGTGAAGAGCACACTCTGGCTCTACATCTTTAATTAAAGAGCCAGACACCATCTCATTTCCTTTCCCCATCTGTCTACCTACGAATAGAGATATTGCGACACTGACTGAAATCTAAACTTTTGCTTGACAGAAGACGATTTCTGATGAAAAGAAGGAAGAGAAGGTATACCTTAATAAAGCCATTTACCTGTCCTGTATTTTCCAGGAATGGAGTAAGCAGGAATTTAGTGGAGTCTCAGTAGTAACCCTAATCACCACCCAGTACTTATTGAATTTGATTTTGACTTATTACTTGGATGTAATATGTGAGTTATTTATGCCTCAGCTGTTTTATTTTTATTTATTTTATTTTTTAAAAAGATATTTATTTATTTATTTACGTATTTATTTAGAGTGTGAGCAGGGGAAGGGGTGGGGAGAGAGGGAGAGAGAGAATCTCAAACAGACTCCACACTGAGCACAGAACCTGATGTGGGGCTCGATCCCACAACTCTGAGATCATAGATCTGAAATCAAGAGTCAGATGCTCAGTCAACTAAACTGGGCATCCCTGTTTTATTTTTATCATACTCTGTGACAGTCAGTGTTCTTTACTCATTGTAAAGGAAAAAAGTTGACCCTCAAAATACACCAAAACTTAAAATGATATAATAGTTTATTCATATTATTTCTTATGAGTTCATAATATCTCTTTTAACTAATAGATCTTATAAAGGATATTAAGTGGCAAAGGCACAAAAGCTCTCTAGGATACTTAAAACATACTTGCATTTATATAGACCAAACAATGGAAACATAAAGTTTGAATATTTCAAACTTTTCAGAATGTTTTCTTTTCCTAGTTCAGTCCATGGGCAGGTTCCAGTCACTCCTATTTCTAGAAAAAAATAACTAGAAAGAAATGACTTTCTGCGACACCGTGTGATCAGTATCATGAGCTAGAATTAATGCTATCATTTCAATTTCTGCCTCACTTTACACATGAGAGGAGAGTTCAGATAAAGTGAAAGCAACTAGCCAAAGGTTCATACAGTGGTAAGGCCATGATGTGAACTCCACCTCACTGTCAGTGCTGCCTCATATGTTGGCAGTGATCATTCCAGTTACTGTAGCTCTATTTCCTAAACAAAGAAGAGAGACATAAGACTTGAATGTTCAGATGAGCTTATGGTGGCAGTGGGGTGGGATGTGGGAAACTGTGGTTGTCTGCAAGCATTTCTTCATGAGGTCATGGTCATCATGGCCAGACCACTCAACCCCAATTGCCTGGCAAAAGTTATTACATTTAGCTGGAGGCACTGATATATGTTAATTTCTGGTACATCAAAAGTAATTTTTAGTAAAAAACTGTTTTACAAACAAGAACAGACTGTATAATGTATAGCTTTTTTTCAGTATTATGCACAGTGTCAGTCTATTAATTTGATTTACACAAGATGAGCAAGCTTCATTGGAGTTGGGACATTTTCACTTTCTTGAGCCATTTCATTCTCAAAGCCTGACATATCACCTTGTTCATGAATATTTACTGAGTCAATAAAACAGAAATCTCACACACCTACTCAGTGGAACTTAACAGAGAGAATCAGCTTCCAGGAGGGCTAGCTATCCTTTTGAACAAGACTTGTTAAATATCATAACATGTATTACCAACATTGTTTTAAGGAGGTTTTATGGCATCTGTCCTATGGTTAAGTCTTAATAAGACTGCCATTCTCAAGCTCTCTTGTGTACATAATTCTGATTTTTCCCTTTCCCTTAAAAATAATTTTTAAAAAAACATATGTTCTAACAATTTAGATTTAAACTTGGATCTGGTATAGAAATCAAAACTGTTAGGAATCTCAATTGTGTAACTGGTTAGAATGAGGGAAGATTCCTAAGAGCTGAAAATAATAGTAGTATAGTAGGAAAACCTTATGTGGTAGGACAGATGGCTGGGTCTGCTGGGCACAGCTACCTTTGATCTAAAGAGTTACCTCAGTGTGTAGCATCCATTGGAATCACAGAGTAACCTGATCCATGCTACCATTAGTGCTGAAATCATACACATGTTAGTCTGAAATGTGTATTAACCAAATTAGTTTGCAACTGACTATTGTACCAGCACAGTTCAGGTTCTAGAAGATGAATGAAGACAAGAGGAGGAGAAAAAGAATTAAACAGATGACATTCTGAAAATCGACGTTCTTGTGTCAAGATGTGGTTTAAAAAACCAAACCAAACCCCCATGTCCATTTAATGATTTTTCCTTCTTATTTTTTAAAAGATTTATTTATTTATTTATTTATTTGAGAAAGACAGATAGATAGAGAGAGAGAGAGAGAGAGAGAAAGAAAGGTAGGGAGGGAGAAGCAGACTCCCTGCTGACCAGAGAGCCTGACATGGGGCTTGATCCTATGACCCTGAGATCATGACCTGAGCCAAAGGCAGATGCTTATTTGACTGAGCCACACAGATGCCTCATTTAATGATTTTCTATTAACTAGCAGATAAAAGTTTTCAGTAACCTATAGCGACCAAACTTTCCAGCTTTATCTCATCCCTCTCCCACATGTTCAATGACTTGACCCCACTGGATATTTTATAGCACCTGAACATGCACTTTTGTGTCCATGCCAGAATGCTCGCTCCTGCAATTCTGAGAACTCTTCCCGTGGTCAGGTCAGTGCCCTAAACATATCAAGGGCTCTCTAAAGGCTTATCATGTGAATGAGTAAAGCAACAAATGTTGCTCTGACTCGTTGTATTTACTGCTGTGAGGGGACAAGAACAGGCAAAACTAGGAGGAGATAAGAAAAACAGATTCTGTAGACAGCGGTGAGAACATCAAAACAGTGGTGAACAGAGAAGGGAAACTTGAAAGAGAGGTGTCAATGGAAAGAGAAATAAAGACCCCGAGAAACAGAGAAGTGTTGCAAAAGAGAAAGGGAATTATGGAATGAAAACAAGTGAGGCTCTTGCAATCTGTTCTAATTCTTAATATACAGATAATTCCTGTCCTTAGTAGCTCTCCATTAATCAAACTCTTGACCATTCAGAACACTCCCTCCCTTTACCAGGCTGGTAATACAACTTTGCTCTTCTGATGGGATGTATATATAGCATCTTGCTCTCAAAGTCTTTAAAACGTGATTTTTTTCAAGTCAACATTTAAAGTTGGATTTGATATAATCATTTAATTGGGCATTGATTCATCTACACAGAACTCATTACTGAAGTCTTCAGTTTCACCAACAAAATCCCCTTCCAAATCATCTTTTATCAAGAAGCTGCAAGTCCAAGTGCTCTGAAAACTTTGCCAAATAAAAAGCTTTTAGGTTTCGAGTGCTGGCTGGACACAAACCCGTGGAAGAGTGTTGAAGAATAATGCATGCCTGCCAACTGCCAGATATGATTGCTTTTCGCATAATTAATGTCATTCTTGCTGTTCGAGTACCACTCCCATCCTCTAATAATTTCCATTAATAGAGGAAGTTTCTGCAATAATTTTTGCATCCTGAACAACCACCGTGGTTTCTATAGACCTTTTAATCAAAATAATGGCAATGAGTGAAAAGGGGATGGTTAGAGATATTACTATAACCCTGAGTTGCATTTGCTTCATCATTGTTTTCAATCCCCCAAAACTGTCCAAAGAGCTCATCGTCTTATTATGTCAATTAGACCTTGGTGCTTTGATTTCAATAGCACTGAACTATATGCATTTATACCGTGAAGGGAAAAGTGTATAAAGCGAGGATATTGGGCATCCATCTAGCCCCCAAAATGTGAAAAGGGAGTGTTTTTTAAAAAGCAACAACAAAAGATGAGCAGATGCAAACAAAAGCTCAAGTCCTGTAAAATATGATAATTGTATAATACTTCAAGCTGAAGCTTCCAGTAGCGGAAGTGATAGACCAGCTGCAAATCATACCCCCTAAACCTGCCAATTCACACTGTTTTTTATTATGATGTTGCAAAATCAAGAACTCTGCTCAGGATATAAAATTATGCAAATATACCGAGAGCAACAACAACAACAAACATCGGCCCAAGTTTCTTAAACGAGCCAAGAAATGGATGTAGCATAATGGCATTGCAGTCGTCTTCCATACCAGGGAGGGGCACCAGAGCTGTGGCTAACGGGTTCTAGAAACCCCACCCTGGACTTACCCTCTAAGCTGAATACTAATATGTGAATGAGGAAGTTTGGGCACAAGGAGACCAGTGCTGAGAGTCTCCCTTCTGTCCCTGAGCAGGTTTGCAAATCTTGAGTCTCCATCCAAATCTCATTCTTCTCTGCCTAAGATGCTTTGAAAACACTTCCCCTGAGTGACATCTAACCTCACTGGGCCTTGTCTGTGAGGCCCACCCAGGGGGGGGCTCATGACATCACTTGAGTAGGAAGCCTTGTTCTGGACAGTGACCTGGGGGTGAGGAGGTGGTTTCAGGTCCAGAGACTGCGTTCAGTGACCTGATTAAGGCTCGTGAGCCAGGTCACTACTTTCCTGGGAAGACATCGCAGAAACAATGCTTGTGCATGGATTTCAATAGCCACTGTGAAAATAAAAAACAGCTGGTCATCGATTGTAACAGCTGTGCTTCCACTTGGTGGAAAATCTGGTGGGGATGCAGGCGAGGATGGGGCCATGAGCACGGGCTGGCTTCGGGGCCTGGATGCATGGGCACCCAACCATGCAGCCGGAAGGACACGCACAGGCATAAGGCCGGCCCCTAAGGGGTCCATACCAATTTGCAAGCTATCTGTCATTTCTAAAATGTGCTCACTGTCTCGTTCCTACATACATGTAGGATGGATGATATGTCATTACATAGGATTCTCAAAAAGGACGTTGCGATGATCAAAGTCTGTGCTCCTACACCAGCTGACACATCCATGCCACTCCTTGACCAGGAAAAAGCAGGTGTTGTAAATTCCTTGTAAGTCAATTTTGTTCAAAGAGAGAAGCAGAATGGGAAGATGATCCTAAAGGCCACCACCATTCCTACAGTGCTCCGGGTCCCTCCCTCCTAACTGAAAACTGACTTGCATGCAGAGAGTTCTAATCAGACACAGAGCAGCGTGGTCTCTGGCCTGCACAGAAAGGACACTGAAGTTAGGAGCTTACTCCAGACAAGGCTGGCTGGGCTCAATTCTCACCACCCACCCACTGGGTAACCTTGAGCAAGGTCACTTCTGAGCCTCGGTCTTCTCACCTCATTAATCTCAGTTTTCATTATGAGTGTGGTTAATAATAGTACCTACCTCGGATGGTTGTGATGTGGATTAAGTGGTCTGATGCATGTAAACTACAAAGTATGCATCACACATGTAGAGTGTACTTATATGTCCAGTAAATCTGAGTTGTTGCTAATGCTGTTGCAGTCATATGGAATCTGATTCTTCTTCTAGTATGGAAAATGCCTGGAGAGAATTTTTTCCCTGTTCTGTAGAGTTTATTTCTTTTTTTTTTTCTTTTAAAGATTTTATTTATTTGACAGAGATCACAAGTAGGCAGAGAGGCAGGCAGAGGGGGGTGGGGGGGAAGCAGGCTCCCCGCTGAGCAGGGAGCCCCATGTGGGGCTCAATCCCAGGACCCTGAGATCATGACCTGAGCTGAAGGCAGAGGCTTTAACCCACTGAGCCACCCAGGCGCCCCTGTAGAATTTATTTCTATGAATCTCTGCCTAGCCCTGGCTAAGCCAATGGAAGCTTCTTCAGTGTTACTGTTCTAAAAACAGTCCTGGGGAAGAGAGTGAAGAGACAAAAAAAGAAGAGGGTGGGGATGGGAGGAGAGGAAGAGAGAGGAGAGCGAAGGAAGGGGGAGAGGGTTCGAGGAAGGGGGAGAGAGAGAGAGCACTTGATAGAAAAGGAGGAAGGGAAAGAAGGAAGGAGGAGGGAGAGAGGGAGAGAAGGAAGAGAAGGAAGAGGGGAGAGAGAATTCTTACTTTCTCTCCTAAAAGAGCCTACTGTCTGTGCTTTTTATATACAAGATGAATGGCTGGAATGATATGACCTATTAAAAGATGATATATGTATTCCTATGTCTCTCTGTGTACTCATGTATGCATGTGCATGTATGTGTGATGTATGCATAGGGATATGGATTTATGCAGACATATACACACACAATCATCTTACAGCGGTACATAGAAACTGTTCAATGCCTAAAATGAAGCTTAAATTCCTGAACATGACATCTACAGCTTTCCCAGTCTACTGTGGTCATCATCGTTGTCATCCTCCTCCCACCCCTCATCTTGGCAGCCCTGTTCCCTGCCCCTTCACCCTGAATATGCCTTCCCAACCATTGGTCCTTTCCTGACCCCCAAGCACCTGGACACCTTCTTGCCCTGTTCAGCTCTTCCTTTGCCCTTCCCATCACCACCCTGGCAACCTCTTCCTATAGAACTATTCACTTCCTATTTTCTGAGAGCCTAGAGTATATCTTTTACATACTTACTTAGAGTGTTATCTTATAATGATCTTTTATAATGGTATTTATTAACATTTGTAGTCCAGTATCTTTCATGCTCAGTAAATGCTGGATGATTATAAGAATAAACCATTTAAATGAAAAAAGTAATCTTGAAGGTGAGATCTAACACAGGCAGGCAGAGAAACACATAATCCTAAACTAACCAGAAAAAACCAACTTGAATTAACCTAGTTGGCCTACCTCAAGAGGCTATTCACAACTGAATACAGTGGAACATTAATTCCACTGCATGGAGTGAAGTCAAGAAACAATATTCATTGTGATTTAGGCATTTAACAGTACAGATGTGAAGTGTGCATTTTATTACATTATTGAACGGTTTGGGATCAAACATAAGTACCAGTATTCCCAGACTGAGTGGGGAGCGTGGAACAGCTGGTTTCTTTCCCAGGCAGAAGGGGTTCTGTGCACAGGTAGGAAGTGAGCCCACCTTCACCTGCTGACCTCAGACATTCTGTTAGAAGTCCGACCATACCCTTTTGGTGACTTTTCCTAAAAAGAGTAAATCCCAGGTTTAGAGCCTCATTGTGGTAGAAGGCCCTAGAGGCATTTCTTTCAGAGAAGCCAAGATTCAGACCCTGAAGGGAAGCATCCTGGAGCAGGAAGTCAGCAGACAGGAGAAAGAAAAAGAAAAAAAAGAAAAGAAATCAACACTCTAGGTAAAGAAACAAAATCCCAACTTTGGCAGCTAAGCATTTAAAATGCTAGTTGAATGCCATTTAGATGACTTCCCGTATTTCCGAAGAAAAATTACCTACTTAATTGAGGGAGTACTCACTGTGCCCTAGTACAGTATGAAGGTTGAGCAGAAATCAGCACCTATTTGTTACCTATAATGCTTTTTACTGTTTCTGCGGGCTCAGTTGGGGAATCGTGAAATGATTTATAAACTTCAGTCTAATTCTTCTAACATCTCTCAGATGTAGGCAAAAGGATAAACAGGGATCTTGACTCATCAATGTAATGAAATTAAGAAGGTGAAAATTTAGGATGAATTTTATAAGGAACTTACTATGGTGTAATCCATTAGGATGAAGGATAATTTCCCAAGGGGGGGTTGATCTGTATGTTAGAAAATGTATAACGCCCATTCATAATGTATTTGTGACAGACATAATGCCATGTCCATCTATAAATCAGATTTGCCTTCTGTGCAAAGCCCCAGGGTCCTTCCTACTGAAGGCTATCCTCTTGGGCACTGACCTGAGAGGATTTAAAATCCAAAGGGCCCAATTACTAAAAATCCTCCATCATATAATTGGACTTTGGTATGGAAAATAACACTAGTATTAATCCAAGTCACTTGGAAGGAAGTAGAGTTTCATCTCCCAATTCTGCTAACTGGTCCAACACAGTCTAGGGCCTGGGTCTCTTTGAGCATCTTCCCCAAGGGCCATGAGAAACTTACTTTTACTCTGCAGACGGTAAAATGACATAAATTATGCGAGCAATCCACAAATGAATTACTGACCATATGAGGAACACTGAATGTAAGCTTTGGAAGTTCACAGGGGAAACATCATTTTCAATTTGAGGGTCATCCACCGGGAGCAACTCATCCAAACAAAGGATGAGTAGAACCATTTGTCCTTAAGAACAGAGACCAGAGACCATAACTCAAAGAGCAGCAAAATGCAAATGGGAGCAGAAGAACTCAATGCTTTGGAAAGAGTAGTAATGGAGGCCTTTTCATGCCATTCCTTAAAACATAGGAGCATGTGGTTTGAAAGTTAACCAAGTCTTTAAAAAAAAAATCATTTTAGTATGCAACATTTTCAACGGTGCACACTCGCTCTACGGAGCCATTCTTACTCAATGGGAAGTCAAGTACTGGTCATAGCAAATACCTTTAAAAATCCCCAATTGCCCAGACATTCAGGAAAAGCAAACTGCAAGAACCTATAAAAAAGAGAACAATCTTATTAAAGTTTTTTAGGCCCACTCCAATTTTCATTAGGTTTGCTGCCAAGTTTTTATTAGATTCACCCTGATGGCTCCTCAACATACCCTTGTGGTTTAACACAATACAGCACCGTGGGGCATGTTTACCATCAGAAGGGAAAACATACCAGGAAATGCAATTTGGGCTAAAATTCTCTACAGCAAAAGCCCCAAAGAAAAATGACCCAACATGGCGATGTGTTTCTAATGGCTAATTTCTAATGGCTAAGGAACTCAGGGATCCTTAAGACATGGGAGCCTGGGCTTGCCTGAGGAGTTATAGTAAAGAAAAGGGGGCCAGAGCTACCTGGTACAAAAGAGGTAATTGTAGAGATAGTGGAGTGGACTCACCTGTCTCTGGGGATGGGAAACCTTTCACTGGGTAATGTCTTCAATCTCTTGTGTGTGTTTTTTTTTAAGATTTTATTTATTTGTCAGAGAGAGAGAGAGAGAGAGCGAGCACAAGTAGGGGGAACAGCAGAGGCAGAGGGAGAAGCAGGCTCCTTGTTGAGCAGGGAGCCCAAAGTTGGACTCAATCCTGGGACCCTGGGATCATACCCAAGGAGAAGGCAGACACCCAACTGACTGAGCCACTCAGGCATCCTCAATCTCTTGTTCTTTTAAATACCGTGAATTAAAGAGACCCATTAAATCAGGTCCCGTATCAGTATTTTCAGAGACTTCTGAAGCAAATATATTTCTTTTTATGCTACACATATCCCAATAATAGTAGTAGTATTGTATGACCAGAATGCTAATACTCAGTTTGAGCAGAATATTCACTTACAAGTTGCAATGAATCACACTGGCCATGCTTTGTGTAACCAGTAAGAGTTGTAAGCTACTGTAAGTACCTATCTCAAAGGATAGTTCAGTTCTGAACTTTCCTATGACATCTTTAGGCATGGAAAAATTGCCCCAGTAAGGAGTCTTAGATTATGACTCTGCCCCTTTCTCTACTTGTGGATAGGGGACAATTCTGAGGGACACTTACACAAGTGTGAAAGCACATGTGAAAGGAAGGGCAAGGCTTAGATGTGTGTGATGTGCATGATTGGTGGCTGTGACAACTTCCTCTATCACCCATGGAATTTAGAGGTGGCTGCATTCCATGGTGCTGCCTGTACTAACATCTGAAGGAAGCAGAGCAAATGTGATTACCGGAGTCATATGTCTGGATGTTAGCCATGGTGCTAGGAAATAATGCATGGCGGAACTCTGTTCTCTTCTGCACACACCCTCTGCAGAGTGGAAAACTCATGTGTCACAATTATGAACAAATCTGTTTGTGGAATGGCTTCTGGCATTGAGAGTCTGGAGTAAAATCTTAGGTCCTCACTCTTGAAAATCATTTGCCTTGGTTTGGGCTTTAGAAAGAACAGAACAAGCTACACCCACTGCCAACCCTTTATACTCTTTCCTAAGAAAGAGTATGATGTATTCTTTGTGCATCTTAGAAAATCAGAAATAACAGTCATCAGGGAGGATGGTTAAGTAGCAGACTTAATAATTTTGCTCCTAAAGATTCATGCGGTTTGGAACAGGTCACCTCTCTGCTTTGTTCCCTCCCTGCCCTGCTTGTTCCCCCTGCTCCAGCCATACTGGAGCCAGGCATACTGGTTCCTCACTGCTATTCCCCCTTGCCCAGCACCTTGCTCACCGCTTTCCTACTCACGTTGCCTTCTTCCCTGGCTCCAGATGGCCGGCCACATGCTTTTGTCCCACACTTTGTTTGTGTCCCTGCTTAAGTGTCTCCTCTTCAGAGCAGCTTTCCCTGACTGCCATAGATCAAATAGCACACTTCACGCAGCTACTTGTTCTAGCCCCTGAGTACAGTTGTGTATTTCTTTGCAGAAATGGCACAATACTGACTCTTCACTTCCTTATTCTTTCTCTCTCCTCAAAAACACAAGCTTCATGAGGACAGGGACTTTGTTGGCTCTCCTCATTGCCTAGACCAGTGCTTAGAAGACAATCAATAAATCAGTATTTGTGGGGGGCCTGGGTGGCTCATTCAGTTAAGTGTCTGACTCCTGGTTTCAGGTCAAGTTGTGATCTCAAAGTCCTGGGATTGAGCCCCGTGTGGGGCTCTGCACTCAATTCGGAGTCTGCTGGAGATCATCTCGATCATCTCTCTCTCATTCTCCCTCTGTTCCTCCCCCTGTTCACTTGTGCACATACACACTCTCTCTCCAATAAATAAACAAAACCTTTAAATCAAAATTTGCTTAAGTGAACTAGTTAAAAATCACTTTTCTACACATTCATTTCTTTTCTTGTTACCTTACCTTTTCTTTGTTCTCTTTCCATTTTTTCTTTTTTCCTTCTCTTTCCAAACAATAAATGGATAGAGTGTCACAATGTAAAAAAGTCTTTGTAAATGCCTTTTAGATGTCTGTTAGAAGTGCCTAGTTGTTTAATGATTCTTTTTTTTTTTGTCTCTTAGAACATTCAACATTGAAATCTTTGTCTTCTTGTAATTTTAGTATTTATTTTCTTAAATTTTAAAATTATCCAGGTCACCTGGGAATGATTTAATTAACTGTTACATTTTGTTATTGATTTTTAAATTGGGTGATGAATGATCTCTTTTTAAATGTGTATTTTTAAATTAACCTGGAAAAAAGTCTCTTGGCCATAAGTGTAATTCTTATGTATGATAAAAGGTGATGGGGTAAAGTAGCGTGACAAGTCAAGAAGGTGATGAAAATGGGTTTTTATTTCCAACATTCATTATTTTGAATTAACCTACGAAAACTTTTACACACAAAGATCTAGTGACAAGGAGAATAAAATAAGCCACTTAAAGATCTGTTTAGAGGACTTCATTTATTTGTCTTATATCACCAAAGTATAAAACAGCATATCCAGGCACTGGAGTGTCCCTCACACTTCAGTCTCACTGCTGAATTGTTTTATTTATGATTGTTACTTTCCCTCCGCCTTCCTTTGGGAGAAGAGAATACAAAAATTAAAATGTATAAATTCAAAATATCCACATCTTAAAGAGAATATGTCTAATATTTTCCTTGAGTGAAAAAAGAGGGATGGACATATTTTGCTTTCCTTTCTTTGCAGTGAAAGTTGAAACAGTGATTTTGTGTTATTATAACACTCATCATTTCTCTCTCTAATTTGGATGGTTTTTAATAAAGCTCCATTGATTCCACTGAAAGGAATTCCTCCTGGCAAAAGCAGAACACACACACTGATTGCTAAATATGCAGCAATTATCATATTCAGCAGCACACTTTAATATCTTATTTATAGATGTATCTATCTGTAATTTGCTTTAATTAAGTTGCATTGATTTTAATGACAGGAGCGATCCTCAGACAAGGGGCTGGTGTCATACGCTCCTATGAGTCTTGGTCTATCAATCACTCTCTAAGATGTGGTCCTGAGCCTCTGTGATCTTCTTTAGGCTCCCAGCAAGACAATCCCAAGTAAGTGAGATTTCAGAGAAAGTCTCAAAGCGCTGACACGTCAGAATTTATCCTACTGATCAGAGGACGGCAAGAACGGAAAGGTAGCTTGGTGGAATGAAACTGGCAACTGAACTTGAAAATGGCTTCCCTCAAGTATAGTGTCCTCACCAGTCCTAACTCACTTTATTGCCACAACCACTTTCAGGTGTGGCTAGCAACAGCATTTTGCCACTCCAGGAACTCAGCCTTTTTTTTTTTTTTTCCTTCTCCCTGCATTTCCAATAACACCAGACAGCTCTCAGAAGGATCCTGGGTATTTTTGAATTCTTGATTATTTTCCACACCCCCTCCTGGTGAAAGTTCTGGAAACACTGGAAGCTAGACCTTACAACAGTTTGCCTTTCACAACACCCATGCTCCAAAGTGAAGGGACTCGCTGGCTTAACACAGCACAAAGCAACACTAAGATAGCAAGTATATTTTTAAAGGCTCTAAAATATTATTCATCATGACCAGAAATGATTTCTCTTTCTTTTTTAATGGATAAAGAAGTAAGCACTATGTCTATAAATCTTTGCACCTCAGAAGGTGCCAACATTAATTTTGTATAAATTATCCATGTTAGAATGCCAAGGCATGATCACAAAGGAAAATGCGGAAGACAGTTATGCCAGTGCATTCACAGATTCTGGTCACCATTTTTCACTCACTGATTATTGCTACAAGTGTTGATTAATAGTGGTGCTCACGCTGCTAGAATGCATTTCCCTGGAGGCGAAGAAAACATTCAAGAAAAAAAAAAACAGAAAGAAGGAAAGATAATAATCAACCCATCCTTCCGCTTCTCCGTAATAACCCCGTGGAGGGTGTGCAAATCATGGCTCCTGATGATGATCTCTGTTAGCAGCTTCTGAGCCATTCCACTAAAAAGATCATCCATATGCATCAGATCACCGATTTGTCAATCAGTTTATAAGGCAATTAAATGCTCCCTGATCTCCCCTCCTTCCCCCTTTGGGAAAGTATAAAGTGATATAAACAGCAGGGCTCCGAGAGCGGTGTTAGGACATATCTCATACCCGGTCCCTCTCCTGTGTCTTTGTGCCCTGTCTGAATTCTGGGAGAAAGCTTCCATGACAATAATGTGCAAGACTGGAATTTACCAAGGCTGATTAGCTTAGGACTTATTTTTCTCTCATCAGTAATGCCATACCTCTTATCCACGGAGGGAAACTAATGAATTGGATTTAGAGAGCGAGAACACTTCTTAATAAATGCAATATGACAGGATAGGAAAAACACAGATGAGACTACCGCAGGGGAGGCTGGCATGACCAGGCGGTGCTCCTTTGGACCCTGTTCAGACCTTAGCTGGACGAGCGATGGATCTTGAAGGCTATCAGTTTCTCTTTGTCCAGTTCAATACCATCATTTCCTGCTTCATGTGTCTCTCCTTGGGTGGCTTTTCTCGTCTTTCCTGTGTTGTGTTTTTGTTCTTCTCTTAATTGTCTCTAATGAGGGGCAGACAAGGGATGGCTACATTCACAGTTCCCCTCTCGATTTAAGTGGAAAGACTAATTAGTATAAATTATAGCAAGAGAACTCGAGTCCCATAAGTTGGAAGGAGAAAAGGAAGAGAATTTACAGTATTATGTCTTCTTGCACCGAATACGTGATGTATGCAATCTTTCACACGGAATCAGGTTTAAGTTCATTTTGGCTTTTCTGTAAATTCTTTTTTGCTGGTCATGGTCAACATCAATATTGAAATCTCACCTTTGGATGATTAACCCTTCTACTTTGACATCTCATCCTTCACCCATCTCCATCCTGGCACTTTGCTAGTGATCCTGCACTCTGTAATTACTTTATGATTCCTTTCCAGGTGACTCATGCCTCTGACTTACAGCCTTTCTTTCTTCCTGACTTTATCCAGCATGGGTCTCTGTGTGGCCAACTGAGAAGACATTTTTCTTTGCTCTGTCTCTCAGTAGAAGTACAGGAAACAATTTCTTGGAGATTATGGAAGAAAGGAAGTGAACTCAGCTCCCATCCCTCTAGCCACCCAGAGGGCAGGGACTTTTGGGGCCACCATGAATCCCTATCTTGACTCTAGCTCTCATTCTTTGGGAAACTACAATAGTTCTTAAGGAGTTAAATGTTTCCTTTTGCAAGGAGGAAAGAGAAGTTCAGAGATTAGAACAAAAGCAAATAAACAGAAGAACCCCTACCTAACTCTGGTGGGACACTTTCAAACTTTGGGTCATATGATCTGGGTTCAAAACTAATGATGTGATTGTCAGCAATCATGTAACTTTTCTAAGCCTCAGTTTTCTCATCTGTAAAAATGGGTTGCTGTCTTTGTTGAATGGCTTAGATGTAATGAGCATGATAACAGCTTTCAAAATATATGGAGTATATAAAGTACCAAGTATATAAAGTACCAAATATATATATGATATTACCATGAAGACAACCCATTGAATGGGCAAAAAAAGACCCCCAAGACCGCGTTGTTGCTTAGGTGATCATAAAGCTGCCTTATTTCACTCTAGTACCTTGCATTATTTGGTCATCTCTAGCATGCCCAAATGCAGAGACAAGCCAGGCACCGAGACTACAGAGCAAGTGGAGGAAAAACACCGGAAAGGCTCCCACAGATCGGCAGCCTCAGAGGCAAGCATACCCTTGTCATCTCAGATCAGTGCTTCCATTTGGAGTCCCCTCAGAGGGGATGGTGCTGTATGAAGACAGCAAATCTCTTGATGGCTACATCAACAGAGTCTCAATCCTTAGCCATGGCACTAACCAGAGCACGCTGCATTCCAGAAGGAAGCAGACAAAGCAGAAAAGGGGGATATAAATACAGGGAGAAAGCAATAAATTGATAAAATGTCTAACCCATTTTATTTATTATTATTATTTTTTAATTTTTTGTCAAAACCATTTTATAGCAACCACAAAATCCTTATTTTTGCGACAACCGAATAGCCTACTGCAAAGTGGCATTACACATGAATGAAATCGATGCCTTTAGGATGCTGGTGTCTGCTCCGCATCCCAAAGTCCTCAAAACCTGTTATCCCTCTTGTGGGTGGGTGTGAGTAGCAAAATACACGTCTCAAGCATATTAGGACATCTTTTCTCCCAAACTCTACTAGCAACTTAAATGTGGCCGAGAATTCGGTTTAATATTTAACAAGTTGCAGCTGTAAGGTTAGATTGTACAGTAATTTCTTTCCATATGCTCTCGCATGCCATTCTCTTGCATCTTGTGCTGGAAATGTGCATACCCTACGGACAACATTTCTTAGTCTTCACGGCGCTATTGGGTGGCACCTTCCTTGCCTGCTTATACCAAGTTGGCAGTTGGTAGAGTTTCTCTGTGATCTGGTATTATCTTTCACTCGTGCTACCAGATGGATACCAGATGGGTAATTGTAGCCAGTGCCTCAGCCTCAAGTCTACACCAGAGCCCATGGGCATGGACCTGTCAGTGAGCTGACTCGAAGATGTTGCTTCAAAGAAATACTCCTTAAAACTGTATGCATCTGTTCCCTATGCTAATGACCCTCAAAGAAAAAAATAATAATAATGAAGAAAGGAAAGAATCTTGTAGACAAGGTTTTCTTGAACTAGATGTTACATCTGAAAGAAGGGGAAAATAACCAGAAAGGGCCTGTGGATGTCAAACTCATCTCTAGCTAATGGCACCTCTAAAAAGCCACCGACTCAACTAACCACGTCGGTAGAGAAAGTGAAGGATAATCAGTATATTCCTTGTTGGTGATATCTGCACAATATAGACTCTCAATTCCAGAAGGGCAGCTTCTACATGACATGTTCTGAGGTAAAGAATGAGAAGAAAAAAAAGAGATATCTAAGAGCTTTGAAAGGCCTCATTGATTCCTAGGGAAGAACATGGAGTAGAGATAAAAAGAAAAGCACAAAATGGGAAAGACCTAGAGTAAGAACTCATCCCTAATCTGTGTCTGTTAAACTGATGCTTTGGTTGTCACTTATGACAAATTACATTTAAAAAAATATCCTGACAGATCATCTGGTTGTTTCAAGTGTGTATTTCAGCAGTTCATTATGAAAGTTTATTTTCTAAATTAACTACAAATAAAGTGAAGTCTTCCAACCACTCAAACAATGCTGTCAGTGATTTTTTTTTTTTTTCAGCAGACATCAAAGCATATCCCCTATCCATGCCTGGCTCTCTTCAAGCAGAAGTTATCATAAACAGGTTATGTGTTCCCTTAGGTTACTATGGAAACACTTTCTTTTCAGGTCATCCACTTACAAAGGTAACATTTGCATTAAAATATGTCGGAAGTTAATTTTTTTGAATACTCAAGTGGGGTCATGCCACCACATCCAGATCTATTATTTTGAAATCCATGAACATACATTGATTTAATCTATAAAAAGACTTGAACGAGGTGCTCACCTTATAGGTGTAATTGCCTGCATGTCAGGTAGCTACTTGGACCATTGTAAAAGACACTAACCAAATTAACTTTTGTTGCAAAAGAAAATGTGACAGTGACCCACTAGCTGGCATTCCTCATTATGTTAATGTGTTGAATATTTAAATTGTGTCATCTCTGACACAGAGAGAAGAGGCTGGAGATGAGAACATAGGTGTCAAAAGATCTTTGTCTTTAGAGATTACTAGATGAGCATGCCTTAGTTTACCCATTTGGGCCATCAAGATTTCAATTTGGCAAACATTTGTCTAAGGGCAGCAAAGTGCTCAGATTGGGCACAGATTAGACATGAAACATGCAGAAGCTCTCAACTAAGTTGTGTGATGGCACTAGGTAGGATGTGACTAAGTTCTACTTCCTGGTGGCAGACAAGGAGTGGCAGGGAAGCCCTGACAGAAAAAGGGTGATGTAATTGGAGCAACTTGGGGAAGACCATGCAAAGGAGATTACTGTGATGGTGTAGATACACAGAATGTGGGCATACACTAACACATGGTATAATCATGGGGGTTAATGGGGCTTCTATATTACCCATCAGGATCACTCGTGTAGACCACTTATTGGTGATCATAGATGGATATTTATGAGGAACTCTGTCCGAGAAAGAATCTCTGTGTACTGTGGACCATGAGGAATTTCTCCTCAAAAGCCACCAATCCATCTCTGACAGTATCATGCAGTCATCAGCAACTTGAGAAAGGTAGTGAGACGAAGCCTATGCTCTAGAGTAGAGGGCAGTAGACTTCACCTCCAGGGAAACTTGAGTGTTACTCCTAAGATGTGTACAGAAGTGTCTTGATCCTCCTCCTTTTCCCAAGAGAGACCCAGAGACAGGGTGCACAATTCAACAAGTATTTATCAAATGGGCAAACTGAGGCACGGTCATCTACTATAATTATCAAGTATTTCTGCACAAGAACAGCATAATGGGATGCCAGAAGTGGCAAGAATCAGGTAGAGGGGGAGGTTGCAACAGACTGTGATAAAGCGTTATGTCCTGTACCTGCCCTTCCACACTGAAGCAGAAGCAGGAGGGGGTCTCAGGGCTGACCTCCATAAGGTTTTCTATGGCAGAAGAGAAGTGAGTAGCCCTATCTTTAACTTCCCTGATCAGTTATTACCACAGTTTGGTCACTATCACCAATCAAAACTGAAACATTAATGACTTGTTTTACCAGTATCCCCAAACCATTGTCCACCCATATAAAAGAAGTAAGAGCTAGGCTCTTTTGTCCTTTCCTGACTTTGGTCACATACTACAGAATCAAAAGCCTTACTGTAGTCAAAATGTTTTCCTATCTTTTTCCTTTTGGAGGCCAGATAGTCTTCTAGAAAAAGATGGTAGGATGTACTGATAGGATTCGTGCTAACCAATGCTCCTTGTCTCTCTGCAATGTGTGTGTGTGTGTAAGTATATGTGTGTTTATGTTTCCAAATAGATGGTTTAATTATCTGCTCCATTATCTTAGTATCAAGCATATTTATCAATAAGAAATGAATGCCATCCTGGGAGCTGATTTGTTCAAGGTAACTTTCATTGTAGTGATACTTGCATGTCTGATGATGGTTCTACACTTGTGCTGTCTTATATATAGCTACATATCTCTCATTTGACTTCTCCACCATATTGAAAGCTAAATAGAGCCTCAGTGGCCACTTGTGTCCCTAAATGGAATTTACCTGGAAAGGGATGTAGACATATGAGTACAAGAAATATTTACAATTATTTTTCAGTCACTACTCCTTATTGATGAAGACCGGTCTCCCTCACTCCACACTACACCCAGATGCTATCTCTCAATAGTAGTGAACAAAGGCAGCAACGTTGCCCTTTAGGTGTTGTATACCTCCGGAATTTTAAACTAGACAAAACTACAATAATCATTAAAGATAAAGCAGTAAGCAGAAGTTCAGTAATAATCTTGTAAATTTTAAAACTTTTCCATGTCGATCAATTGAACGTCTTGTAGGATTTTCTGCACTAGAATTTAAAAGGTAGTAATATGGAATGTGGCATGTGTCAAGTTTGTTTCTTAGTTAAAAATGGGAATATGGCTGGCCAGTAAGTGCTGTAAACAGGAGACGCGTAATTTGACATCAAAGTTGAACTTGCTATCAAAGAGAATCTCACTTAGGGTACTGAAGCCTGTGAGATCCTGCAGGCTTTCTCACTGGCATGTTTCTGGGTGAACACAATTACCAACATTTAAGGACAGGAGGCCATCAAAGTCAAGCACTTTTTAGAGAACTTCACCTTGCCATATTGGAATGAACTTTGAATCCACCACCACTTCTAGCTTTGAGGTCAAAGCTGTGTCACCACCAGGTAGAAGGGTAGCAACTGAATGGGAAAGACCAGTGACAGCCACCTAAGGGTATAGGAGCACACACCCACAAGCCTACAACCAATACCCAAGTGTAGCTAGGAGTACAAAGTGGGATAGAGATAAGAAGGGCCTGAGAGGAAAGGCGAGATTAGACCAAACTCTGAAACAGAATCTATGTTCAAGATAGTCCATGATAGGAGGGCAAGCACTTGGGATCAAATTGAAATGGGTGACCAACCAGGGCAGGGAATTCCAATGAGAACTCCTTCTTTAAGGCTCTAGGGGTACCGGAGGTATCAGCCTCCATGGAAATCTGACTCTTGTGAGCAGGTGGAGCCCCAGGCCATGAGAGACAGGAGATCATAAAAATCAAAATAGGACTGGCTTGATTCTAAGAAAACTTTTGAAAAAGGATCCCACAGATTTACCTTCAATTTCCCGGGATGGGCACAGATCATAAACCTATAGGAACCCAAGTAATCATATTTGCAGGGGTCAAGGACCCGGGGGCAGGGAGTCAGCCCCGTTCTTTTTGAAATTCTCATTAAGATGAAGTTGTCACCAAAATGGAGAGTGACTATCAGTTTGATGTGAGAAAAAACAAGCCTTTAGTAATGCTGGGACTCATGTGTACTGTTGTAAACCCATAGTGAGAATTTTCTGCTCTATTATAAATATGATTCTGTTATTAGATTATCATCCATACTACAGACCTCAGACTAGGAATTAATAAAGTTATGCAACCAGTGCATCTATGTCTGTGACAGAGACTTTACTTTTCATCTTAAAAAATTATAACAATGCAGCTTGATAGAGGCAGTAAGATTTTTATATATTCAGAGGTAACTGCATATATATAATCCTTCGAATTACACTATAATTATTTTTTACATCTTCAGTGTAAACAAGAAAACCCACAACTTGACCCTCTGAATTTCTGTGGGCCTTGCAGCTTAGCCCTACTGAAGTTACGCTGATGGGCAACCAGAAAGCCGGCTCTCTCGCTGCATTTTGCAGGCTTTCCTTGGAATGGCAAGGAAACCAACTTGGAAGTTTTACACCATGTCTCACTTTTGTAGGACCATTTAAAGAAAAATTAGGAGTTAGCGTAGGAGGGGGAAAAAGCCATCATATTTTCCAGTCATCCCACTAGATATGCATTGTTTTACTGAGTGTGAATAAGTGTAAGCAGCAGCTAGGAAAATGGCCTTTGTGATGCAATAAAACTGTCCCAGGGTTTGTTATGATTCATCATGAAGAAATTCCTTCTTAAAGGGAAGCTAAGCGTTAAAATGCATATTGAATTCTGGACTCGGTGACAATGTGAGTGAGTGCAGGCTGTTTAGCAATGCTCTCCCAGATTCCACTGAAAAGGTCCGCAGCATCCACGGTAGGTGAAACATGAACCCAAACTAGGTATTGAGGAGCATCTGCTTGAAAGAGTGCCGCAGACGCAGCTGAAAGGGGGACATGGTGCGCACTCACAGCCAGTCTTGCTGGGGAGCTGGTGAAGGAAGCTGCAACACCCCTTGCCCATGATTTCAGAGAAACCAACTGAGAAACTAAGCAGGAGCCAAGTTCGCTGCCAGGTATTGCATGGGATCTGGGTTCCCTTCCTGTCTTTTCAAGCTGCCAAACCTCTAAATGGGAGGCATCGCTTTATATCAGGCAGGCCCATTGTGGAGATATGAGAGGACTCTTCCACAGAGTTAGCTGCGAGGACATGAGAACCAAGGAGACTGCCACCTTCTTGTCTAAGGAACATTTATACTTTCAAGTAAGGAAACAAATAAATCAACACAAAACTGTTAACAGAAAGGACTCAGTAAGAAACTGGCAAAATGAATGAAAAGAGACCAATGGCTAGAATAATTTGGGTGAAAATTTTGAATATCATGAACATAGAGAGAATCCCAGAAGATCCAGATAAGGAAGACAGGTCCCTTACAAAGAAGAAAAATCAGGTCGGCCTCAGAGTTCTTCTTCCTCAATATTAAAAACCAAAAGACAATGGGATGTCTAGGGAAAAACCCTTGGGAAGAAGGTATGTCATTCATTTAACAAATATTTATTATATACCTCAAAGCTCCAGGCATTGTTGTAAGTGTTGAGATTTATACATGAAGGATAGTATCAGATTTCAAGGATTTAGAAATATACTAACTCCATGTCCTTCCTGAAGTGAAATTACTCAGAAAGGTAAGCCTGTTAACAGTGAGATGAATCAAGATAAAGAACTCTGTGCTGGAGATGTTATAGCAAAGAGGGGCTGGCATTAGACACAAAATGTGATCCCTGGATGATACAAAACATGCCACATAAAAAATATTAAAAGAGAAGAAACATTCTTCTTTAAAGACTGGATCTAAAACAGCACAGGTTAAAAGTGTGAGGGCAGGTTGTGATGACATATAACTATGTCACTTTGTTCCTTTCACATGGAAGGAACTCAACAGAGATGATTTCATTTTTGATGTTGATAGAGAAAACAGGATAAAGAATGTTTTTATAAAGTCCATATGAGGGAAATTACTAAACAAAATAATCAAAGAAACTGTAGCGCATGGGGAATAAAATAGGAAACGGAAAAAGGTGTATAAAACAGAAAGTCTAAACCAAAATGACAGAAAGAATAAGGATGACAGTTATGATAACAGATATAAATGAGCTAAACATTGCTTTGGAAGAAAAAGCCTCAGAATGAATCAAACATTACATTTCGACCTTTTCAGAGATAGAGACTTAAAAAATGATGCTGAAAGTCTCAGAAACAAAAAGCACATGGGGACTTCAACCTCGTGTTTGCCTGTCTTTGACAGATCAAGGAAATGATAAATAAGCATATAGAGTGTCAGAAACAACATAATTAATAAGATTATTATTAAATGATAAATAAGCATATAGGGTATTAGAAACAACATAATTAATAAGATTATTATTAATTATGGTAGGACACATATTTCTCACACTTAAACATCTGACATATGTATGGGGATGGCTCTTAATATAAAAGCTTACATTGGTGGTGTTTACTTTTTGTTCTTTTCCTGAAAAGCTGTCATTAAATTTATAGCATGTATAATGACTATGCTGACTTGCATTTAAGGAAATATAGTGATACACGTGTGTCATCTACTAGAATGCAAGCACCATAAGGCAGAGATTTTTGTCCATTTTGCTTTCTCCTACAACCTCAGCACCTTACCAGAGCCTTGAATAGAATAGGCACTCAATAAATATTTATTCAATAATAAACATTTTTAGAAAAATCATTAGTTTTAATTTACTTAATTTAAAACTTTAAATGACAAAGTTACATACACTATGTCAATTTTCAATACATGCCCCAACTTGCAGAATTCACTATCCTTGACTATAAAATATTAAAATTTACATTGATAATAAAATTTTGGAGAGAAAAAGTCTCAATCCTTAAAAATTAAAATAATGACTATATACATCATTCTTGGTCAAAGAAGAAATAAAATCTTAAATTTTAAAATACATAGAAAAAGAAGAAGAAGAAGAAGGAGGAGGAGGAGGAGGAGAATGAGGAGGAAGAGGAGGAAGAGGAGGAGGAGGAGAAGAACATGAAGATATTAAAATTTCTGGAAGTATACCAAACTAAATTCAAAACCAAACTCATTACCTGAATTATATTGTCATTGAAAATGATTAAAAAGTAACTGAAATAAATGAGCTAAATAATTCAAAAGTTTGCTTTATTCCTTCTTAAAAGAAATAATAAGTTAATGAGGTAAAAATAAATATATTAGAACCAAGAAATAGAATTATTAAATATATTAAGTGGCAAAAACCATAAAGTATACTAACGGGTTGAAAGTCTCAATGAAATAAATGATGTTATGGAAAAATATAGCAAATTTCCAAAATTCAGTAAAAGAGGGAACATCTCCTTTTCCAAAGATTTCCATCTATTGGAAAAGTTGAAAAAGGTGTCAAAGAGGGGCTCCTGGGTGGCTCAGTGGGTTAAGCCTCTGCCTTCAGCTCAGGTCATGATCTCAGGGTTCTGGGATCGAGTACCACATAGGTCTCTCTGCTCAGCAGGAAGCCTGCTTCCCTCTCTCTCTGCCTGCCTCTCTGACTTGTGAACTCTCTCTCTGTCAAGTAAATAAATTCTTTAAAAAAAAAAAAAGGTGTCAAAGAATTACCCATAAAAAAGCATCAGGCTAGATGGTTCTATGGATGAGTTGTTCTAAATTTTTGTTTTAAGATTTTATTTATTTATTTGACAGACAGAGATCACAAGTAGGCAGAGAAGCAGGCAGAGACAGAGAGAGGGGGAAGCAGGCTCCCAGCTGAGCAGAGAGCCCGATGCAGGGCTCAATCCCAGGACTCTGAGATCATGACCCGAGCTGAAGGCAGAGGCTTTAACCCACTGAGCCACCCAGACACCCCGAGTTGTTTTAAATCTTGATGAAGAGATAATTCCTAGGCCATAGAAATTGATATAATGTATAATAACAGATGAAAAGCTACTCAGATTCTTTTACAAAGGTTATGTAACTCTTCTACATAAAACTGCTAAAGTTAGGGGGGAAAATCCATTAGAGGTCAATTTCCCTAAGAAGTAGAGGTACAAAATCACAAATGAAATACTTGCAACCCATGCCCAGCTTTATCTTCAAAGAAAAAACAGACAGCTTGTGAGTTAGATTTATTTTTTCAGAATTACAAGGGTCATTCAATATTAGAAACCCTATTAATGTAAATAATTTCATTAATAGAGAAAGAAGAAAAATCATATAACCATCTTGATAGATGTTTAAATGCCATTTGAAACAACTAACAAAAATCTCTGGTTTGTTTACACAAAAAGTAAAGCTTCTTTTTTTATGAAGTATCATAAAGTTAAGAGACTACTGACAAAGTTAGAAAAAAATTCTGACTTCTACCCGACAGTGAAGGCTTAATAATCCTTCTACGTCAAGAACATTTACAATTTAGAAGCAAAAAAGGCAAGCACTGAATAGAAAAAAATGAAAATTCATAAAAAAGAAGAAATATACATGACCAATAAACACATGCAATGCTATATCTCAGTTGTAATTTAATGAAAGCAAAATAATTGATATGAGCTATCAAACTGGTAAAAATTAAGAAAAATGAAAACACTCAGTTTTAATAGGTCTGGTATAAAACCTATAAAAAACAGACCATTAAGGTCTGTTAAATACATTAATAAATATGCTGCTGGGGAGAATATAAACTTATCAGCTTTTCTAGGGGCATGTTGGGTAATTTGTAGCAATTAAAATTTTTTTCATGGCCCTATGTTAAATAATTAATATCTTATACTGATTTATGATAATGAAATAATAACATAAGAATGCAAAGATTTATCTAGATGATTATTTATCTATAATTATTACTTCATTACTTACAGGAAGTGATGAAAATAACTTAAACATCCAACAATGAAAGCGTGATTAATGAATTAGTGGGTTAAATGTTAGTGGGTTAAATGTTACATTCACATTTTTGCGGATTATTTAATGGCAGGAAAAATGCTCACAATATAGTAGAAAGTGAAAGAAGTAGGTTAAGTAACAGCATATCCAGTAGGGTCCCAATTTAATTACTACATGTGATATGCATGCATGTGTATGTGTCTCTATAAAATATGTCAAAGCATAAAGTGTTCATTTATTGCATGGTTGATGATAGATGATTTACATTTCTGCTTTAACGCTTTTACCCATTATGTAAATTATTACAGCGAGCATGTATTATACTTATAATAAAAATGTTTAATGTAAAAGGCAAAAAATCATAATTTCAGGAAAATAAGAAAGACTAGAGTTTGGCAACTATATTCACCTGGTCTTCAGAATATTTTTGTCTATATAATTGTAACTTTGCTTCAGATGTTTAATTAATAGCTACATAAATCACTAACTGCTAAACTAAAATTAATGAAAATATGTGCAAATTGTGTACCTATATATCAACATCTATCTATCTATATATCAACATATATGTATACACTATATACAACCTATACATCAACCTATATATCATATATATCTATGTATATATCAACATATATGTACACACTATATCGATATACAGATAGAATCAAGAAAAGTAAAGTCTATGACATTCATAATGTTTCAGATGTGATGTATTCAACATTATTTATTCAAAGAAATGTTAAAACCCGCACATCTGAAACACAAATCCCACATGAAATCTTATAAATGAAATGGTAAACCAACCAGATATGGAACTTCAAGTCTAGACTATAGGTTTTTGACCTTTTAAAACCATAATCCAGAGGAATATAGTTTACATTACGAGCTAGCCGATATGTGTATGTGTGTACAGATTGGATATAAAACAAGAACTTCACCAATCAACACTCATCTTTACTACCTGCCATGGCCTCTGATAGAGCCTATTCTCTTCAAAATCTTAAAAATGGCAATTGTGACTAATTGGTTTTATGATCATCTAATAAGTTGTGACACACAGTTTGAAAAACTACCCTCTAGGGCAGGTCTCACTCCATAATTGGGACAGACGTGATGCACAAAAGCTCATATCCTCAAAACAAGAGGCTGGACAAAAAAAAAAGTATCATCATGAAACATTATAAAAGCTGCTTTATATTTGCTTAGAAATTACAAAGGGCAATCGGAGTAGCTTATATGGAGTCAGAATGCCCTAAATGCAGGCAGAAAGGAAACCCAAACACGTAGGGAAACTTTGTGGCGATAAAAGCAAATCTACTGTGTTCATTGGTTAGTCCCTCTTTCCTTTGCGTTTGCTTATCCATTTTTTCCCCCAGTACAATTATTTCTAAATATCTCATTACATTTGAAATTATGTCTTTCCCACCAGACATGAACTCCTTATTCACTTTTGAATCCTTGGTGTCAAGTAAATATCTGGCACAGAGACAGAAATTTGCCACCAAATTAAGGTCTAAGGAATTAATTGATAAATGAATAAATGAAGAAACCATGTGCTTTGAAATTTTGTTCTTTAATCTTGGGGCCAGAGTGGCACAACATAAGTGAAATGGGTTTATTATTTTCCTTAATTAATCATAGGACATTAATAGCTTTTCTTTTTATTTTGGAGATAAGATCCTCAACAAAGTTAGGAAAGTTGTAAGAGCAACTTTCTCATTGAGCAACTCTACCGTGGAGTTGCTTTCTTACCAATGAGACAGTGGGACAGTACTCAGATTTCTGACAAATTAAATTTATGAATCAACTAAGTGGAAATATTGAATGTTCAAAACAAAAGTTCAGTTCTTTCCTATTTGCTCATCAACTTTTTATTCCTCCATTATCTTGTATTTGAGGATTAGATTTTTTTTTAACCTTACATGTATATATCTATAGGTAGAGAAAGGAGCAGGTTATCTGCTTTCTGAAACTGGGAAATTTAAGAAGTAGTTCTAGAACCACACATAAACCACAAACTGCTAAAATAGCATCCCCCCCCCATCTCCAAATTAAGTATTATGCTAAAAGATTTCTTCCGGCCATCCTTCATATGAATGGTGAGGCCATGAGTGCTTCCTCTGGAATGTGAGCTTCTGATTCCCTTATTACCACATACACACCCCTGCTGCAGTGCTGCCTGACACTTTAAACCTGGGAAGTTACTGTAATGGGAACTGCATGAAAAACAGGAAACCTGGTCCATACTAAATAGATGAAGAAAGGAAAAGTAGCTGATACATATAAAAAAATATAATTAGAATAGAGCTGCTACTCAGAAACAATCTGGAACTCTGGCAATTAGTGATGTAGGGAAAACAAAACTGAAAAATAGAGATTTCTCCACATCGTTTGGGGGTATCCATTATCATAGAGGGAGCCAGAAGGTTCATTAGAGGAAAACCATCAGATCATGACAGGGAATGTCTTTCTCATACAACATTTCCTACTGTTTCTCTAAAAGGAGAAATTTGAAAACAATGTCTTTGGGCATGCACACTCCCCCTTCCCAATACACCCCTCCCAATACACCCAATACACGCACACACACACACCAACACACACACATACACACACACACACACACCCCAGCCAGGTTTTCCTTCTTTGTTGTTAAGCGTTGATGCAAATGTTGGGCTTGATGTACACTTAGAATAAATTGCTAAGTATTCTGTGAACGAATAAAGCAACAAAGGAATAAATGATAGTAGAAAATCTATTTCCCTCACGTATTGCTTTGGCTTTGCTGTCTAGGGAATGAAACTATGTCTGAGTGAAAGATGACACAGAATGAGCTAAATCATTTGAAGAAAGCTTCATGGAGATAAAACCCAAGAACTCCATTACTTTACAAAATTCTTATCTTGAAGCTGGAAAAGAAACTGTTTCTCAATTGTTTATAATAACAGTGTTATACCAGTTCTTCCTAGATCATTTACTTGAATAAATGGAAAGTTTTCCTGTGTCTGGATGAAATCACTGGTATCAACTTTTGCACTTTCTCAGAGACACTGTGGAAATCAGCGCCGTGATTTCAAGCCTCGGAAGGAAGCACAAAGAAATGAATGAATTTCACAGGAGAACCGTAAAGTCACAGACTCTGATATGTGTCATTACAATTGTATTCAAAAGTGGTCATTCTTCTTGTGGAGAATGGCAATTTCAGTACTGCTGTGATCATTATTGTTTTAGGGTTCTCTTTTATTCGAGTGTTCTTCGTATTTCTGAGGAGATATTTTTGTGAGTTTTCTTTTCCCCATAACACCACACTCGTTACTATTTAATAAGAACCACATGATGCTAAGCTCCCGAAAACTGTGGGTCGAAATCTTTCGTAAACTGAAAGAACAAGATGGCCGCCGCAGCGACCTGATTGGCTAATTACCCCGGAAGCTGTGAGAGGGGAACGTTTTGGGTTCCAGGATCCCAACACAAACATGGCTCATGTGGGGTTTTTCACTGTCGTCCAGGTTCAGTGTTACGTGTGTTGTGAATGCCAGTTCAGTGGAATTCCATATCTTCTACTCCACAAACATCCTCATTTTAAAAAATTTAGTACCCAAACTTAATTTCAGGATTTTGAGCTCTGCTAAAATAAAACGTATCCAACTGATTTTAAACAGCTTTGAGAACCGTTTAGGAAATCTGGAATTCATAGGCGTTTCTGCTATGGTTTTTCCTATATTACATAAAATGGTCATTTCTCCCATTGCAGTAGAAGAAAAGAATGTGATTATGGTAGAAGTTGGAATTTTGGGTTTTAACCATGATCCAACACAAACGGCTGTGGTTTGGGGGAACTTAACCTATTCTAAACTCGACATCCTGAGCTGGAATTAATTGTTCATTAGAAGGCAGAAAGAGTTCTTTTTTTCACTCTAATGTAAGTAGAGCATAGGGTTGACATATTTTGGGGAAAGAATGTGGTTTTGAACTTTCTTTTTGCGCTTCTTGGTATGGCAGGGTTTTAAGCCAGAGATAGGCTAGCTTATTTGATTATGGCAAAAAAGAATGATTTTATTTTGACTTTTAGAGATCTCATACTATTTACCATTGGATTAAAAAAATGTCAGAGTGCTAATTAAAGAGTAGTTCCACAGAGGCAAGTCTGTATGGTGCTTATAAACAAATACTCAGAGTTTCCCTTTCTTTTCAAACATCTCATGTAAGAAAAAGTATCTAAACAGCTGCTACAGCCACGCTCCTTCTCCTTCTGTTTCCACCAGGAGTTGTTAGCACAGGTTAGAAGATCAGCTTGCAAATGGTTGTGTGGCTATGGTGCAGAGTCTTAAAACCTTAATTTCCTCATCTGTAAAATAGGACTAAAAATACCTACCTCCTGGATTTGTTGCCTGGAATAATTTATATAAGGTACATAAGGTGTTCGCTCGCATCTGTCAGAGTCAGTACTGAGTAACTGATGTCATTTTTGTCATTAATCGGGCTGTAGCATAATTTATTGAGTAAATAATTTGTATATATTCTCTTTGTATTCCCCTCTGCCTCCTATTTTTGAAGTCATTAGCTAGACCTGACCTCAGTATTTCTTTGCTTCGGGGTTTTTGTACAGCTGAAAGCAGAAGCCTCTTTTTTCTGGTCTTTGGTCTTTGATTTTAGCATAAGCTCATTAAAGAGATTAGCTGTGCCCCCAGGGTCAGGGATGAAAGGAGCCCACTTTTGAAGAAAAAGTTTGTGTGTGGGAGAGAGGGAAATAGTTATTGACCTTTTGACCAACAGACTTTGCCAAAAGTGTCTTACAACAGGGGCTGGACAGTCACCACCTGAAGGGACTGTGGGTACCTCAGTGGTAACCAGAGTGTGCGTGACCGGAAGGCCTCCCTCCCAAATGCTCTGTGTGTTGTATAACGTCCTAGGACTCTGGAATAACAGAAGAGGTTCAGCTCCTCTGAGATATAAGGGTTATGACTGAGATAGAAGGGTTTTTTGGCTAATGGAATATATGATTTCTAAAAACCTTAGTATGTACACCATTTAGAAAATCCTCACATTTGTTGAACACTTACTACATGCCAGACAACATTCTAAGTGCTTTACATGGAATAATCATTTAATTGTCACAATATTTGTATGAGATCTGTGAGAATGATTATCCTTGTTTGAAAAAGACTGAGAGGTTAAAAAAATAGCCCAAATGTACCTAGTCAGTAAGTGACCTAGCCTGGATGTGAACATAGGCAATCTGATTTCAGGGTCTGTGCTCTCACACATGATGCTAAAATGCTTCTCACACCTGCAATTTTAGTAGGTGTAAAATTCAGGACATCCGTAGGTTTAGAAGGACTGGTGGGAAGACAGGCGTAGTTTACAGTAGCTGTCTTCAGGGCAGAATTTTAGTCACGACATGCTCCTCCCCGTGTTAGTTGCAGCAAATGGCCTTGGGCCACAGCCACAGAGGGCAGACTAAGAAACAAAATGCTTCCTTTCTGGGAGGTGAGGGCTGGTTCATTGAAGAAATCAGTGCCACTCTCAGGATCAGCTCAATGCCCACAGGGAACCAGTCAGATTGGGAAATATGGGGACTTGGCTCCATACATAAAAGTGCCAAAGAAACTTTGGGCTGTGGAGTGACACCAAGGCCTCAGCCATGGGCCCTTGCCCCTCCAGGTCATGAAGAGACAGTTGCCAGTGGTAGAACCCATTAACCCTTTTCCGGCTCCTTCCTCCCACACTTGCCTTACAGTGCCTAATTTTGCACTTCATTAGGGTGAATCAAATATCTTCTTTAAATGGAGAAGTCTCTTAAGGAATGTTAAAAGCCTTAATGGGTTAGATTATTTGCACCCCTCATCCTCCAGAAGTGTAGCTGAGATGAACTGTCTGAGAGAAAGGGGACTTCGAGTAAGGAGGGGATGGGGCAGAGAGAGAACTTTGGATTCTTGAACACTCTTGGGGAAAAGGCGGGTCTTGGGGAAAAGGTGGGTCTAAGTGGGGTGCCATGATGGGGAGGTAGGGGTGATTAAAATTCAGGAAACCTGGGGAGATACTTCTAAAGACTGGCAGGTCAGAAGGGGCTAGAGACTCAAAGGTGTATCCAGGAAAGAGGGAATTTCCTTCTCTTCCCCCTAGCTCAGATGGTCCCTTGCTCCTGGGCTTCTTGGTTATTGTCTGATGGGCACTAGGCTATTGGATTGTAGTGGGCTTTTGCAGACTGGTTTGGGACCCTGACAACCAGTCATCCCCCGTAGGAAAACCATTCCCTTTGCCAAATTGCCAATTTCTAAATGGTTTCTGAAACACAGTTTATTTCTATGTTGGGGATTGCCTATAAACATATTGCTTTCTTTCAAAATGATTTACAATATGTTTAAAAGCTAGAGATTCGCTCATATGATCCCCCATATAGCTAATATGTCAACACATTCTCATGAAAGCTACACTGAAATATAATGGACTAAAACTATCAAAAAGAAAAAAATCTTCAATTTATTTTGTCCTCCTTTTCCTCAGATTTTCACTATTTCCTGAAATCAAAGTGAGCAAGTCCCAAATTCTCAGCTGGTATTTGATGCTTCACCAGCATCAAGTTGATCAAACCTCATGCCCTTCTGATATCTACCTAATTCATAAACATAATGTGTGTTCTTCTCTTCTCTCTGCCTTAGTACCCCTCCCACTCCTCAGTTCAGTTGTTTTAGGAAATCAGGGAAAACACCAACCTGTTGATGGAGGAACACACTGAGAAGGAAATGTTTATAGAGCTAGTGAGGGCTGGTCAACTGAGAAGGGGTTGGTCATCCTACGGTAGAAGCTAAATTACAATAGTTACCAGTTGCACACATTTGATGGTTCTAATTCTTTATCTCCATCTTTGAAGATTTTTAAAATAGATACTTTCTTTAAAAATTATGATACAATTGACTTAGAACATTGTATTAGTCTTAGGTATATGACATAATGATTTGACATATGTATATAGAACATATTTTTATCACAAAATAACAATCCATGAGGCTATACTTAGAGCAATTCCACCCAAAGAAAGTCACTTTTAGACCTTTCAAAGAATTATGTTGCCTCCCTCTGGGCCAAATTCCTAGGTCTGGGGTGAATCAAAATGTCACTTGCCTACCTAAATAAGTAGCCAGAGGTCTGGTAATTTCTCATGAGTAACGCAGTAAAACCATCTGGGTGCCTGGGATAGCTTAAAGATCGGGGACCAGCAGACAAAAATAAATCTTTCTCCTTTTACCAATAACAGCAGCAAGTTTAAGATTGATAATAAGTCTGCTTTTTCTAATGACAAAGAGGAAAATACATGAACGGAAAGGTCTTTTCTTTTTCTTTCCTTAAAACTCAAGATGAAGAGAAGCACCTGGGTGGCTCACTGGGTTAAGCCTCTGCCTTTGGCTCAGGTCATGATCTCAGGGTCCTGGGATCGAGCCCCACATAGGGCTCTCTGCTCAGCAGGGAGCCTGCTTCTTCCTCTCTTTCTGCCTGCCTCTCTGCCTACTTGTGATCTCTGTCAAATAAATAAATAAAATATTAAAAAAAACCCTCAAGATGAAGAGAGTTTATACTGTTATTAATCAGAAATTATAGTAGACAACTCTGAATCATGCCTGACATCCATTTTCCCTTCCCCTGTTAATTAGCAACTTGATCTTCCTATGGGGACTACCTCTTCATCTAGACTCATTTATGGGATTTGTGTAGGTCTGATCCTACTTTGTGGTTCCAGGGTGACCTCATGACCTAGTTCTGTCCAGTAATAGTACTGCATCTTTCTCACCAAGGGAGTTCTGAAGTGGGCATCTGACCCAGGCTAAGTCAAGAAACCATTTAGGATTGCATTGAACATCAGTTTTAAGACTTCCTGGACGTACTGGGGGGTGAGACAATCTCCTTTTATAAAGGTGTTGAGTTGGAGCTGCCACTGGTTGTCTCACTGCCATATGAGGGAACTCCCTGAGAATGGTGCCTACAAAGAGAATAATGATGGAGCTGGATCCAGCTTTGCCTGAAGTCAGATACACCTATGGGTTTTGAAGTTATACGGGCCAACAAAATTTTCCCTTTTTGCTTAGGCCAGCTTGAGTCAGATTTGTGTTCTTTTGTGACTTAAGAGCCATTGACTAATCTAGAATTTTTCATCAGTGTCCTTAGTGTTTTTTTTTCTTAGTTTTTTTTTTTTTTCCAGATATCTTTAAGGTGCAGAGAGGGAAAATACAGACAACTCAATTCTGGTGTTGGACCATTGGACAGCAGGAACTCATTTCTCTTATCCCTAATATTTAGAAAATAACCTTCTGATAGTTTTTACACTTGTGTGGCTATTACACATTCCATCTCAAATCCCTTTCATAAGATGGTTAGCATGATCGAATCTTGCTCTCTCTTTCCTCTCACTGCAGAATTCACCAGATGTGTCTTTCTTATCTAGACAGCTGCCAACCATGTTTTTCAAGTTGGCTCCGAGGCCATCTTCATAATAGGGTGAGCGAATCTTTCGGAGTGTTTTCATTTATTCACCCAACCATCACCTGAACCAATCACCTTGGCCAGAAAGATATATGACCATGTATTCTACAATAGTGGGAATTTCAGTACCTCCTTCCTGTCTATGTGTCTAAAAACCCCCTTCATAGATACAAATTCTAATTTAGCCAGAGAGTTAAAAAGAGGAGGAAGCATATGGTATATATGGTATATGCCATGCAGCTCTTGAAAAAAGACAATAATAAAGGTACTGATATTTTTAGAAAACTCTGGAGCCCTCCCGTTTCTGAAATTACTTGCAGGATCTTCATGCTGCCATTAAATAAACAGATCATTTTTATCTGCTAATAAAAAATACCCCAATCTGTTGCCAGAGGACTGTGATCGTCTTAAGTTTTACAGAAAATAACATACCAGGAGATAACAGGTATTATGTTTTCTTTTGGCAAATATTAACACTTAACAGCTAGCATATCTTGCTTACTTAATTGGGCCTATGAAAACTTGCCAGGCCGTTTCACTTCCCACCATTGAAATTCTCTCTTTACAGCTTTTCAGAGCCTCCCTGGGAAAACAGCTACAGAACAGGCTGGCTGAAAAGATTTTTAAGGTCTCATGTCCATATTTACAAACCTTGCAATCTGTGTGTGTGTTCATTTATTTTAACACAAATGAAGTGAATAAATCAGAAGCTCCTTTGGGAAAAAGAAAACCACCAAATCTATGAGAAAAGGAACCAAATCTGTCCGCTGAGGCAACTCCTAAATGACTCTATGGAGTCCCGCACAGCCCTGGCCACACACCCTGCCTTCAGCAGAATGAGCTGCTGTTGCTGAGCTCGTCGAGAAGCCAAGATGTTCTCTACTACAGAATTTCTCACATATGTTATTGTCCTTTTATTCATTTTGCCTCAGCTGTCTGTATTCCTGGCTAGACTGTGAGTTCCTACAAGGTAGAGATAATACTCTATTCTTGGATTGGCACCTGGCCTATGTTAAAATATGATCAGAGCCATAGAGAAAAGAGAGGGAAAAGCAAGGGCTGTGGGAGCAAGTGAGAACCCAAGAGAGCAGTGGGAAAAGCCTTCAGCTTGGAGCCACCGGACGGAGAACTGCCTATAGGATAGCCTAGGAAAATGAGAAAGTCCGAGGTAGGCCAAGGATAGAATTATTAGTCCCAATGACAACAACATATTTTTAAAAATATTCATAGACCTTAATAATCTTTCCAGTGATTGCTTTACTAATTTTGGCTTTGAAGACTTCTGTGAGCCTACTTTTATTCCGTCTGGTCAACTAAAAGTTCTGAGGTAACTTATCTTCCTAATTTCCTTCTCCATAGTTCAGAAGCTTCCCAGTCTAGTGTGACTCTACAATATTTGTAGGCCTCTACATCTGAGGTACTAGATCCAGGAAGTTCTGAGTCCATGAAAGTCATTTTGATGATGCTGGTCCATGTCATGATTTTGTTAGAGAAGTTGAACTACTTTGCTTACTGCAGTGATTGGAATCGATGTCCTATTTTTAGAATTGTGGGCCAGATACCTTGATAATTACACGGAGAAGTACCTAGCCACCCTCCCTTGGGCCCCACCCCTCTCTTTCATGGGTTGGTGATCCAATTTTAACAAGCACCCTCCGTGATGCTGAAGACCAGACCGATCAAGAGCCACAGTCTCAAGAAAAGCAGCCTTGTTATGTCTGGATGACAAGCAGGAATGAAATGCTAACTTTCTAAACTTGCTCTAGATCTATCCAAAAGTAACAAGACCACAGTGTGATTTGTCAGGCCTGCACTGGACAAAAGGTACTAGTGTTTTTCCTTGGCTTGCAGAGAGGCAGAGAAAGGGTCCTGAGATTCTCCTCCCTGGTTTGAAGTCTCTCAGGTGGTCACAAAAAGCACTAGTCTTTTATGACAGTGCACTTTGCAAGCATCCCTTTGGGAAGCCTTAGTCCCCACTCATCTCAGAAACATAAAATCACTTTTGGCAATGCTCAGTACACTTAAGCATGGGAAACACAAATTAAAAGAGATACTTCTTTACTTCCTAGATTGTCTGGTTCCACATTTGCTTGGAATAAAAACAGAATCATCAAGATAGAGAGGACTTGAGTGGATGGGTTATCTATTTCAAGTTTGGTGAGGGTCAGGGGAAACTTGAAGTCTCATGAAGGTTAGGCATTTTCAACCTCTCCGCTTGGTGTAAGGAGAGCACATAAAATAAGGTCAAAACAACCAGGAACTGCTTCATCTAAAATTACTTGTCTTACTTTGCTCATGGTTGTTTGCGGTGATGTTGAGATGGAGGACTTTTCCATGCCCTGGACATGGTCTGTTTTGGTTACAGTAGAAAAAACTTCCCTTTTTTATTGCTTGCTTGTTTGATCGAGGGAGCAGAACCTTATGTATACAGTCTGTCATCAAAGTTAATACGTTGATCTCAATTAAGTTTAAAATGAAGTGAATTGTTATCTAAATTGTTATTCTGGGGAAATCTTTCTCTTCCGTTACTGAGAGTCGAAGCGACCAGTTGCCCCATCACTATAAATGCCATTCTGTTTAATCCTAACATCTGTAATAAAACCAACAAAAAGCTCTGTGTTCTAACCTCTAGTTACAAAGTGCCTATCCCTGGAAGAGGCCAGAGCCATTTGGTTGGAGACTGCCAATCCTTACTTCACATTTCTGATTAAATGCCATCGTACCAGGAAGCATCTACCGAGCGGAGGAGTGTCAGGGGCTCTGCACACCAGTGGTGGGTACTGCGGCTGCTTTCTTCCAAACACTAGCACAAAAGTGGGAGGTGCCACAACTGAGAAGCCACAGCACTGAAGTGAGAAACAGAAGGAATCCGCCTGGTTGCTGGACTCTGCTCTCCCAACCCTGACCTTGTGAGCACATGAGTGTGAAAATAAGGAAAGAAAACTTTCCTTTAATAGATTCGTCCTTCACAAGAGCTGGTGTCTTTAGTGGCCACCAGGGATGACAGTTCCTTGTGTGGTTCTCAAAGCAGCACTAAAACGGTAGTAGGAGGCAGTAACCATCAAAGAGGGTGAGTGAGAGCCGACCTCACAGCAAGGACATCACTATTACCACGGAGAGCTCTGCTCCAATAATGTGAGTAACGAGAGCCGAGATTTACTGAACACCAACTCAGCGGCAGGCACCTGCTCTAAGTATGTGACATGTACTTTAATCCAGCTCTAAGCACTCTCCTCTGGTATTTTTGTGGATGCTCAAAAGTTAAGTGTGTTTTGTCGGTATAACTGTGCCTTCTTGAAAAAGACAAGAGAATGAATCACGCCTCCTGGGAAAACCCACAGAAGCTCTCTTTAGAGCTCACAGTCTTCTGCTCACAAATGTTGGAGGATTTGGCAAAATACAAAAGCTGTTCTTATCTCAAAGTAAGCGTCTCTTAGCGTATGGGTGAGATGGGCAAAATGGGAATTACTCAGATGCCACCTACACAACTGGTGGCTCTGAAGATGACCATTCTGAGATTTACTTCTAATATCCTTTCCCAAAGGAAAGATGGTTTGCGTCGCATGGTCTGTTAATGCTTGCCCAGATTCTGAAACCCAAGCGATGGGAGGCAAGGATCAGGGCTCAGTAGATTCCTTGTCCTCCTTAAAATAGCGACCATCTGCTCCGCCCTAACACGCTGGTATACAAGTCCAACAGAGAGTAAATACGAAAGCAATTAAAATAAACTCCTGTGCATTAGTGTGGTTTGATTTATGTAAACAACTTCTGTGGGACAAGATGGCTGTGGTTTGGGTAATGCTCGTATCTGTGAAACTCAAGTAAGCTAAATATGACTTGATATGTATAGGACATTCTTCGCCATGTTCTTCTGCTAGAAACGGTCTCAGTCGAGATGAATTCAATGATTAGAATGAGGCCTGGACTTACCCAGTGAAGGTCATAATCTAGCCTTGCTCTTCCCTCGTCCTCGTATAAGGTGAATCCTTCCCTCCGGGCCTGGTAATACTCTCTCCGCAACTTCTGGATGCGGTCCGTGCTCCCACTCGCAGGCCGGCCACTGCAGGACATAACCATAGCACACTCACATGGCGTACATCATCCTGGGAAGTCACCTTTTGGTCTTATTAAAGGAGCTGACATCTAAATTGGGAGGATTCAACAATGTAATTCAAATATGCTGGGAAAACTGTAAAATCAGTAATAAAAGTGAGCAAAAAAGGGTCTTTATATAAATACATTTAGCTCCAAGGGTCAAAACATCTGACTTGGGATTAATAAATTCCTTTTGAGTAAAAAGGTACTATAAGGTCCTGACCTTTAGAGCAATTAAAAGAGCCATCTCTTTTTTCTTACCATCATCTTCACGGAATTTGCCTAAATTTTAATGTAGTTATTTCATTTTCTCCAATAAGAAGCTGCCAAGTTGAGACCAGTTGTTTGACCTGAAGATGGGATGTGGCATGGAGTTGACATGTGCCAGTCTTCACGTTAGTGACACTGATGCATTGCTAAAGTGGGGGGTAGCATACATGTCAGCATATGGGCCCACAGGGCATAGGGAAAGCAAAGAAGGCAGAAGCCACATCAAGAAGTAAAAAGAAAAATTTAAAAAATGGGTGATGGTGGAATATTCCATCTTCATTACTTGTCCTGGTTCTCCTCTCTCTACTCTAGTCCCTTCCTTCTCTCAGGAATTACAGTTTCTCAGTGACTCATCCATGCAACCCCAAACTGGTCAGCCAGTGGATTAGTCACGATCGTTTCAACAGAACCAACATCATGGGATACAATTCAGGGCCAAGAAATAAGAAGAGAATGCTAGGCACATTTCAACAACCATTCAACTTCTTTGGTTCATCTGAGACATAACTGAGTGTCCTATTGTGCCAGAGCTTATGTTAAAATCTAGGAAAAGTGAAGATAAACACTTCATAGTCCTTGTCTGCAAAAAACACATGATCTGGGAAGGAGGGGACTGAAAGGCATACAGAAGGCTACAGTCCAGGTGCTACAACAGCAGTCTAATGAGGGACTGTGGGGGACAATGACTGCTTAAACTATCAGGGGGAGAGCAGGGCAATGGAAGAAGATTATGGAAAGCTCCACAGAGGAGGTGACACCTTAGCGAGTCTAGAAGGATATATAGGGGCTCAACAGCTGGATAAGTCAGATGAAGAAATTTCAGTTAGAGAGAAGGGCAATACAGACGACAGAAATGAGAAGTCATCTCGCTTTGGGGGAACAGATGTAAATAAGTCCATGTGGGCAAGCAGTGATCTTCAACTTCTTCTGTCCTGCCTCACACACACATCTCAGGCAACACATGTTCTCTTCCCTTTCTCATTTAGGGAGCAAGTTAGAATACAAATGACTGCTGGTGACTTTAGGGATATTTTGAATTTACTCTAATCAATGACACCTGCAAATCTGGGTACTTGAACTCAATTCATAGCAACATGTCAATCGTATGGACACTTGTGTTTGATGGGTAGGTGAGAACCACTGCTCTGGTAGACAGGGTAGATGGGAGGGGGCAGTGAGGGGGGACAGGCGAGACTGAGAAGGCAAGAAAGGGACCCACTGTGAAGAGCTGTGCATGCCAGAAGATTCCCAAGTATTACCGTGGAGTTGTAAGTTTAAATCAGACTTCACATTAAAGGAGATATCGGAAAGCAACAGAAAGAAGTCATCTACTATTTGGTGAAACAATTTTGAAACTAGACTTGTAAACTGTAAAAAGAAAATGGTGGGTGAACATCTTTTGGAGGAAAAGCATTCTTCCCCATCTAGATCATAAGTTAACTAGTGATGTCTTACAATATCTCTACAAAATTAGCATAGGGTTCTGGGCTTCCTACACATTCTACAGACATGCAGCAGCCCATGCCTTTTGTTAAAAAAAGACAAACCCTTGGGGATCACCTATCTTTATTTTTCTTCAATATGTACTTAAAAACACTCAAGACAGTTTTGTTTTTTTTACTAGGCTTTTCTTAAAGTAAAAGTTTTTCCAAGAAAAAAGCAGAATGAGACCTATAAATTCAGAGAACATTCTGGTGGTTGCCAGAGCAGTGAAGAGAGGGGCAAAATGGGTGAAGGGGACTGGGAGGTAGAGGCTTCCAGTTATGGAATGAAGAAGCCATGGGGATATAGGCACAGCCTAGGGAACATAGTCGACGGTACTGAAACAGCATTGCATGGTGACAGATGGGAGCCATACTTGTGATGAGCACAGCACAACACAGAGGGGCTAAATCACTCTGCTGGCCACCTGAAGCTAAGGTAACACTGTGTATCAGCTATACTCAAACAAACAAACAAAAATTAAGAAGTTTTTGAGCATTTTAAAAAGATAACAAGAAGAAAAAAATGGAAGGTCTGATATGCTTTTCTGAACAATGTGAGGGCAGGCGAGGCAGGCCAGGTCTCTGAGGACTAGCTTCTTTTCCTCTTGAGTACCCTGAGCTGTCTATGGTGCCCGTGTGCTGTGCACAGGCTTCTGCTGATGACGTGAACGTGTGAGCCAGGCTCAAACTCACCAGATGAGTTCAATCAACGCGGTGCAAACATTGCATACATAATCTATTAGTTTACCCAAAGAAACTGAAGCACTGAATTCAAGTAGAGTGAAGTCATCAGTAATAAAGGAAAAAAAATGATAAGGCACTGTTTTAAAACTCCCCACAATTTTCCTACATTTGTGGTGGAAAAAAAATCATACTCAGACTATAAACTATTCTTCCATATGCCTATAAATACATAAATTTAAAAATATGGGTCTGATCAGATTTTAGTTCTCAAATAGAAGGAACAGGGCAAGAATACAAAATCAGCTGTTTAGGATTCAGAAAATCCCCTATGGCTGACAGGAACATGACTATTTACCCAGAAAAGAAATCTGGCCTCAGAGAAAAAACAGGAAAAAAGTCTAGAAAGTCATGGACCATCTAAGTGCAAAACATGCTGTATCTTCTTCCTGGTGTGAATATTTTAAAGAAGATGTGGGACACGGTGCAAACCTTTCATAAGGACCCCAGACTACAATTCACCCTTATCTCTCTTTTTTTTTTTCTCTCCAGCCCTCATCCTGCCCTTAGTAACTATATCAGATTTTTCCCCTTGATTATATTAAGTGTTTGACATAATAAAATTAGGATGAGCAAATTCTGATTGCATTTTTCAGCTCTTCTCTGCAGATAATACTGACACTTACCATTAAGTCAATAAAAATGATATGCATGGCTGTTGTGACCAAAGCAGTTAATTGATCCCATTTTGTGTTGAAGATGTAGAAATTTGAAGAGGAACATAAAAACATCTTTGTCATAAGAGCAGCAATAATTATAATAGCTATTATTTATGGAACACTTACATATCAAACACACTGATACAAGCTATTTATTACTCCCTCACTTCCTGCCCAGAGCAGACCTAAGTAATCGATTACAGCATTCTTTCCTAATGAACCTAGATATGGCCTTAGAATCCTTCTTAACCCAGAACTTCAGAAAGCCACTACCAATCTACCAAAAGATACCTTAGAAGCTTCCGAAGTTTCATCAGATTATGATGTCCCTCAAATAGCCTTGCAACCATATAAAATCAAAGTATCAATAACCTCATCTCTAAGTTCCTATTTTGAAAATTAGGCTTTCTGTGTTATTTGTTCACTGGATGAAGCAAAGTTTGGCCATTCTTACAAAAATTCCTACTCTACCTGTATTCATATGTAGATGGTCAGTGCCACTCCTGCACTTTTGATGTGCTGAAGTTTTATGTAAGATTAATTGAAGCAGTATAACAAAACAGATTTATATTGTAGTGACTTCTTATAAATGATATTGCTTATGCCTTTAAAGGTAGATATAGTTAAACAGGCTCTTCTTATTAAACTTCCGACCTGGACAGAGTTTAAAGTTGTGAAGGAGTTCAGAAACCATGTCCTTTTCATCATAGTAATATACTCCCATATGCAGTAAACCTATAGCAATACATTTTCATATGCAATAAACACCACAGTAAGGCATTATCTCCTCCTTTGAAATCTAACCTTATTCTTCTTGTTCTTTATATTCTCCTAGTTTGCAGTGACCTCAATTGAAGTACATTTTGTTTATTTATTTTTAGAGGTTTTATTTTTATTTTTTTTTACATATTCTCTACACACACATGCATTTATTTAGACATTTCAACACATATTTAACAAAACACACAAAATGAAAAGAAGGGAAATAATTGCAGGGGCACCTGGGTTGCTCAGTCAGTTGAGTGTTCTTTTTTTTTTTTTATTTTACTTTTTTTTTTCTTTAAGCTTTTTTATTTAAACATATAATGTAACCCCACCACCCTCTCCCAACCCCTCTCCCCCCTCCCCAGTTTGTTTAATGACATTAAGAGTCTCTTTTGGTTTGTCTCCCTCCCGATCCCATCTTGTTTCATTTTTTCTTTTCCTACCACCTTAACCCCCACCCCTGTTGCATCTCCACTTCCTCATATCAGGGAGATCATGTGATAGTTGTCTTTCTCCAATTGACTTATTTCGCTAAGCATAATACCCTCTAGTTCCATCCATGTCGTTGCAAATGGTTAAGATTTCATTTCTTTTGATGGCTGCATAGTATTCCATTGTATATATATACCACTTCTTCTTTATCCATTCATCTGTTGATGGACATCTAGGTTCTTTCCATAACTTGGCTATTGTGGACATTGCTGCTATAAACATTCGGGTACATGTGCCCCTTCGGATCACTACGTTTGTATCTTTAGGGTAAATACCCAGTAGTGCAATTGCTGGGTCATAAGGTAGCTCTATTTTCAATTTTTTGAGGAACCTCCATACTGTTTTCCAGAGTGGTTGCACCAGCTTGCATTCCCACCAACAGTGTAGGAGGGTTCCCCTTTTTCCACATCCTCGCCAGCATCTGTCATTTCCTGACTTGTTCATTTTAGCCATTCTGATTGGTGTGAGATGGTATCTCATTTGTGGTTTTATTTGTATTTCCCTGATGCCCAGTGATGTGGAGCACTTTTTCATGTGTCTGTTGGCCATCTGGATGTCTTCTTTGCAGAAATGTCTGTTCATGTCCTCTGCCCATTTCTTGATTGGATTATTTGTTCTTTGAGTGTTGAGTTTGCTAAGCTCTTTATAGATTTTGGATACTAGCCCTTTATCTGATATGTCGTTTGCAAATATCTTAATTTGAAAGAGAAAGAATGAGCGATGGGGAGGGGGGAGAGAGAGAGAGAGTGAGAAGCAGACTCCCCACTGAGCAGAGAGCCCAATTTGGGGCTCGATCCCAGCCAGGACCCCAAGATTGTGACCTGAGCTGAAGGCAAATGCTCTGTGTATGCCATGGTCTCCTTCCATTACTGCTGCAGGCTGAAGAAAAGAAACTAACATGTATTAAGCTCCTGTGATGCCCTAAGTATAGTATTTATGCTTTATGTACTTCATCTCATTTAATCCTCAATCAAATTTGTGAAGATAACATAGTGACATTTCGCAGATGCTGGCACTGAGGCTCCAAGAAGTTAAGTAGCACAGCTGGTGAATGGTGGACCAGGCGTTGTGTGACTTCAAGACCAGTGCAATTTCTACTATATCATGCTGCCTTGAAGAAAAGGCATTAAAATGCAGCAGGCATTTTGTAGCAGAAGTTCACAGGCATTTCAAGGCAGAGGGAATTTAGCAGAGCACATTTATAGCCATACCTTTTGATATTCTTTTATTTGCACAGAACTTTGCAATAAAAATAGAAATCGAAGTAGCTGAAGTAATAGAAATACATGCAATGAAGTCTGTCTTCATTAAAGAATGATGTTGAAACGATCACAGACTGAGATTTCTGGGTAATTAATGTTACATCTCTAACAGACTTATGTGGGAAAGCGGTATAAAAATGAATGGGGTGCAAAAGAGAATCAACATAAGACAGAGATCCCACATGAAAGTGAAACTCTGGAGCAAGACGGGGACTGAGAGGCATCAAGGGCTGCTCCTGGTAAAATTCACCACGGACTGCATGAGAAGGACTTGATCGCTGGCAATGAAGCATTGCTGGATTGTGAATTAATCTGCAATGACTTTATGTGTGTGCTTAAGTGGGCACGCGTGTAAATACATGCACCCTATGAATGAACTGTGTATAACAAATTCCCAAGAGCTGTGTCATTTTCAGAGAGGCTCAAGACATGTGGTTCTCCATTTTAAAAGAAGATGTGTTCAACTGACTGACTACAGTGAGTACAGCCCTCCTTTGTAGGTACCAACCTGGGTCCAGAATTGGTGATGTGGTTAAGAAGACAGTCTTTTTTTTTTTTTTTTTTAAGATTTTTTATTTATTTGACAGAGAGAGAGTAGGCAGAGAGAGAGGATGAAGCACTCTCCCTGCTGAGCAGAGAGCCCAATGCGGGGCTCGATCCCAGGACCCCAGGATCATGACCTGAGCCGAAGGCAGAGGCTTAACCCACTGAGCCACCCAGGCGCCCCAAGAAAACAGTCTTTATAAAATGGAAGCTTAACAGGAAGCTTAACTCATTGTGATAATCCTTACAAAGTCACTGAATAAAACAATTTAAATTAGAAGGACGCATGTGAACAACAAGCAGTAACCTACAGAGTGTTTTTGAGTTTGGGGTTTGATAAGAGTCTTTGATTGTGTAGGAAGTTACTATAGAAAAGTTATTTTGATGCTTGCCATAAAAAATTTTAATTATATAGGTATGGTGTTAGTCTTCCATACTTACAAAAGGGTAGAATTTTGAGTTTTCTGAAAAAGGACTAGCTTCCTAAAAGATATGGTGCAAAGGGAAACACTTTTGCACCCTTTAAGAATGTCAAAATGCTGGGGCGCCTGGGTGGCTCAGTGGGTTAAAGCCTCTGCCTTTGGCTCAGGTCATGATCCCAGGGTCCTGGGATGGAGCCCCACATAGGGCTCTCTGCTTAGCAAGGAGCCTTCTTCCCTTCCTCTCTCTCTGCCTGCCTCTCTGCCTACTTGTGATCTCTCTCTGTCAAATAAATAAATAAAATCTTAAAAAAAAAAAAAAAAGAATGCCAAAATGCTGTTCTTTTCACATTCTCACTGCCCCACCTCCGCCCCCACCATGGGAAGCATTGCTCATTTTGTCTTTTTGCATTTAAGGACCGAAACGCCATCACAGTTTTCAACTTCAAATTTAGTAGTACCACAGCTCTGGCTGAAAAAACAGGGCATATGTATGTTTTTTTTCCAAGTGTGAACAGAGCCCCCCACATACCTGAGATTCTGTGGCATTCACACTCTTGACGACATAAATATAATAAAACCCAACTGTCTATATGCAATATTATTTTACTTTAAATCCCAAACTAGAAAAGAATATCCCCTCAAAGAGAGATAGTCATGGACACAACTGTTAACTTATCTTCTGTTGGTGATAAAGATTTCTGACAAATGAAACATTTGGGAGATTCTTATAAATTCACTCAGGATCACTGATTCAAAAGCATTTTGAAGATTTATAGGAAATATAGCCCAACAGCACTTATACTAATACTCTACAGATTTGATATTCTACAATGAAAATACACTTATATAGGGAGCCCATATATACTGAAGGAGATTTAACAATAAACAGTGGATTTTGATGGGGTTTAATTCCGTAGAAATCTTAAAGTGATATTCTAGTCCTGAATAGTTCTGAAAATTATCCAGTGTAAATATACAGTGAAAATTACGATTAGGTAAATTTCCCCTCCTTTTTCCCACTCTCAATTTCTTGTAAAGGATTTTCGAAGGTACATTGACAAGTAAGTTTTTTCAGTTTAGTCCACTGAAGTTTGGGGACCCAGATCTGACTATCCATAAACAACATTTGGGAATTCTTCCTAATTTCTTCCCAAATTCACCATTACTATGTATGATGGTTGCCCCCGTCTGCAATTATTTTTGCAAAAAATTTCCCCAAATAATAAGTGGATACCTTTCCTCACACAGACATTTGCTTTCTATCAGATTTAAGTTATCTTGTTGATCAAACAATTACTCTAAATTAAGAACCCTTTGCTTACCATAAAAATTCCTAAATTCCTATATTATATTCCTATATTGCCTAAAAATTCCTATATTAAAAGTAACAAGTTTAGAGAAAGGGTAAATGATATAAACAGACAAAATAACAATTTTCACACTTAGAATCTCCTCTAATTTTCGGCCTACTTTTGTAGGTTAGTTATCTCTGACTTAATAGGTAAAGAATCAATGCTCAGACATCTTAAGAGAGTATTTAAGGTCACACAGCAATGTGGTGGCAGAATTTGGGGGGAAAAACGTGCTCTATGCTAATACATAACTTTGAAAAGTAAGTATTTGTATACATTTCTAAGAGCTCAAAAAAATTACATCTACGTCAGGATCCTGTGGAGAGGCTGAAACACTGGTCCAGAGAGGTTGATAAGCAAGTAAGGTCATAAAGAAGACAGCAGAACCACACACATGATGTATTAGCTCAGCCTGTAATCCTGAACATGGTCCTTATTCCAGCCATTTGGATGCTGCCTGTGGCATTTTGACCCAGATGCAACAATCTGACAATGTGACTTGGCCTACCTGGGCTCCTGATTTTGCCATGGCAACCTGAGTGTGACCTTTTGTCTTTCTCAACATGTTTTCTGCTTTCAGCATCTGTTCCCTTTAAGATCCTCATCTTGGTATGTCCATCCCTCGCTTGGTGGAACTGACCTTCTGACTCCTATAGCTTGAAGATTTGTCCTGGAAATCTTAACCCTGGACTGGACCTTGACCCCCATGAATCAAACTTTAGTGGAAATAAAGTCCCCCTTCCCTTGGTACTTTTGATTGCATAATGGTGAGCATTTCCACTCACACCATGAACCACAGCTACCATTTACTGTTGAAAGTAATCTCACTGATGCATGAAGGACAACTTTCTCCCCTGTGATTGACTGTTGTGACTGAGAATCTCACCAGATCAATGTCATCTCCTGTTCTGATAAAAGGCATTCCTCTACCTTTGCTCTTTATCACTTGAGACAATGCAAGGCCCCTCGATAATCAGAACATTCCGCTTCTCTATCTCCATTTCTAGCAAAAGTGGAAATTTCTTAGGAGTGGCACTGTTATTCACTATTCAACAACACACAAGTTATTATTCCCAGCTTCAACTCGTGATTAGAAGCCCAGAACATATAACTGCACTATTCTGATACTGTACAATGACCTTCTGGCTGTGTTCAAATTTCAGAAGCCAGTTTTGCCATTAGTCATAAAATACCCATTTGAGTTATTCATATTTTGCATAGCATTCTAGTATATTTCCAATGCAGTGCAGTGTTTCTGAGTCTTAAATGGTTTACACAAATACTAGACACACTCAAAGTTATGTATAAGCGTGTGACACACACATCCTTGAAATATGTTGCCCATTTTATTAACAATACAATGTATGTGGGGGTCACAGAAGGAATCTATCAAGTGTTTCATATGGTAATTTTTTTTTCTTAAGAAAGATTTTAAAATGTGGTTGAAAAGTTCACAGGGGAGGGCAGAAAAAGTAGCCCTTCAATTCTACTCTACATCTTTGCAAAACATGCATGCATAGATGCGAAGAAACATACATTTGGGCCAATCGGGAACTGTGAATCCATTATGTCTTCTGTTAAAGATGATAAATAAACCATGCTCTGAACTATAATTCATGTAGTTACAGTTGCTCTTACATGGCTGGGATACAGTGAGGTCGCACCATTTAACTATATTTAACTCGTGCAACTAATCTTTAAGCTTAGACAAAAATGAGGACCTGGGGCAAACGGCAATTTACGTAGTGATAGTGCTCCCATTGGCCCTTCCGTGTTAATGAACATGGGACGCTGGACATGAACTGAGCTGGTTTCCCTCAGCCGGTGTCTGTTCCCAGGTGTCACTGTCTGCTTCACATTATGCTGAAGATGATTCCAGTATTTTTTTTTTTTAAAGATTTTATTTGTTTATTTGACAGACAAAGATCACAAGTAGGCAGAGAGGCAGGCAGAGAGAGAGAGAGAGGAGGAAGCAGGCTCCCTGCCCAGCAGAGAGCCCGATGCGGGGCTCGATCCCAGCACCCTGGCATCATGACCCGAGCCGAAGGCAGCGGCTTTAACCCACTGAGCCACCCAGGCGCCCCTGATTCCAGTATTTTAAGAGATTGCATGACTTACACAACATGGCCCTTATAGGTGAGCCAAACACTTCAGCTGGTGTTCAACCAAAGGAATAGTTACCTGATGCAGTGCTATGGGAAACCGTGTTGGATATAGTGGGTATAGTGAAAGATTACAGGTAGGGTCCAATAAGCACTCTCCAAAAGTGTTTTTCAAGGTTAATTCTGGCTATATACAACTTTTGTCTCCTGTAATGGCTCTAGAAACTAACCTTGAGACATGATTCCACATTCAACATCACAAGTTTTCTTGAACAGTTTTATGGTCCCTAAAAAAATCAGCAAAATACTGATAAAAAGGTAAATGGAAGAAACCTATAAAACTTGTATTATTTTAACTCTTATTCACATTCTTGAGTTGGATGAAAATGACTTATAGAGGAATAAACTTTTGTCACTTATACAGTGCTTAAGCAAATCAATGATATTACACGTGTATATGTGTGCGTACACACACACTTTCCCAAAGAAATCCTCACCAGCAATTGCAGGACTTGCAAGATAAAATTATTATATTCTATGCCTAAATCAAACACAGCCTGAGTTTTAGGAATACATAGCTGACATTTAGATGTGGATTAATCTTTCAGGGTCAATTCTGGGAAAAATAAGCCTTTGTGGGCTGCAGGCCATAAAAACTTTGGGACTATCACAGGCCCCTGTGAAATTTGTTCATTCTCAGGGGAAACAACAGAGAAGGTCTGTCCCCTCCCAGGGGATCCTGGAATGCCATCAAAGGCCACTGATTCCTGACAGCTGGATATCTAGACCTTTCCTTTCAGACAGTAAGGAAATAAAGCCTAATCGACTACAGAATTTTAGGGATTCTGAATGATTTAGTGCATGGATGGTGGTTTTTTGGGTTTTGTTTGTTTGTTTTGTTTTATTTTGTTAGAGGATACTCTCAGTCAGGAAATGTTATTGTATGCTGTGGTAACCAAATGTCAGCAATTATTTACTCACATTATGAGACCTTTTTCCCCCTTCCAATAGAGGAGGTTGAGGAAATAATTAACGTGACAAAGAGAGAAAATATTTAAAAACAACTCAAGTTTTTTAATTGAAAGGAGCTAAAGATTATGATTAGGAGCTCATACTCAATGTCAGGAGACAAAATCTTCTAAATGCATGCAATATGTAAGTTAGTCCTTCCCTTCATAGGCAGTAAAGGCATATATAATAAGTTGTTCAAATAGCCACCATGAATGCCTGGGTCACATAGGCATGTGACTGTGGGGCAGATCTTAATTATCACACACATGGCGCTAAATCATACGAGCTCATAAACATAGAATTCGGTATGCAGATATGATTAGCATAAAAGCAATTAAGTCCAGGAACTTATTAAGAACGTGTTTTGATAGTACCTTAATTCCTTTCATTCCTTTTACACCTATATGCATGAATGCTGAGCTCTTCTGTGATTTTAAATAGGGTTGTAATAATTACCCAATCCAATAGCTTCTCAGCTTCAAAGAGCCACATGAAAAGTTAACATATACTTAGGTCCCAGAGGGTGTCAGCTCCAAGAATATCCCACAGCTCTCATTTACCTGGGTGTAAACCGAGCTCTTGTAACCCTCTAACCTCATGTTGACCTCCTGACATGAGGGATTTATGGGATAGAGACAACTTACATTATCATCTCCTACAGACTATTTCAGTTGTTTTTAAAAGATGCTCCGATTCTTAACAAATCCTTTTTAGGAGCATGGTGATTTTCTTTTCAGGGAACAGAAAGTAATAAATTGGTACCAAACTTAGACCATCAACTACTTTTTTATAAAAGTTTTCCAATAACCCTCTGAATGTTTTCAGGTATGTACATTTATTTCAACTTATATTTATTTATTTATTCTTAAATATTGTCATGTCCCTTGCCCTGGTGATATGATGGTGGTTGAGACCATCTTCTGACCTTCAGGGATTTCACAGTCTTGTGGGGGAAGATGGAGATATAAGCAAATAATTACAGGCAATGTGGCAATTATTCTGAGGAAGCATCATGAAGGCTAATGAAATCCTGCAGTAGCTCAGAGGAGAGGTGATTAGCTCTTCTTGTGGAAGCCAGGAGAAAGGAAAAGGAGAGCAAGGATAAAGAGTGGGAGGCTGGGCATGCCAGTGGAAGACACCTCAGGTGGCATGAGTTGGCAACCCAAAAGGGTATATGGTCAGACACGGCAGAAGTGTGGAAGTGGGGGAAGAAATTCTAGGAAATGGAGCTGTTGGGACTTGAGCAGCTCCACCTGCCAGTCTTTCCAGAAGGGATGATGATGGGGACTCATCAGAGGGTTTCAAATAGGGTAGGCGTCTTCATCAGAATTATTCCTTCTATCAGGATAACCCTGGGAGAACCTCACCTTCTCCGACCCAACATCTCATCACTAAGAAAGGAACGAGCTGACCTCGGTAGGTATTTCTTGCTCTTATATTCAATCACTTCTTGGGTGGGTGTGTATAGAGTTGAAGCTACATGGTTGGCTAAATCATTGGCAAAAGTCATCTTCTGTTTCCCCGATTGTTGGGTATGGTGCCTGGAGGGCCACTTTCTTTCAAGACAATGGGACTTGGCGCCTTTCTTTCAACTTGAAAACTGAACATTCCAAAACCAGAGCTCTTGTTTAACCAGGAACATTAGCTGGTGATGAAGCATGACGCATTGTTAATATAGTGATAAATTTCCCATTAGGAACAGGGCACTGGCTGCCAAATCAGAGGGCAAAAAGTTAAAAAAACAAAACAAAGCCAATGAAACCAACCCATTATGGGTTGACAAAGACTTTTATTTTCCCCGGCACTTTAAGGGAAAGTAGTCACAGAATCTTAATTAATAAATAGACATTGCTCCATTCAGGCGAGGTAATGGTAGTGCCTCAGTATCTGCCATGGAACAATTTGTAGCTGTCTTCTTGATCTGAAAAGTGAATGAGTTGTCGACTCTCAAAGAGGAGGGGAAATTAGGCACTATGCTGCTGACAATTGAACTCTATAAATAACCCACAGTGAAAATGAATAAAAAACATGCCTTCCCCCAGCTTTCAGTAGCCTCTCCACAGTGTGACAGTTGCTAGTTTTTTCAATAAACATGATGTCAATTATGCCTTTTATCCATCATGGCAAAGTCACGTGTGGGTAGTAATTGAGTATCTTTTTTCTTTTTCGGCACCTCATATAACAATGCTTTTCTGTTTTATTTATATCACACTGAGGCAAAGCAGCTGTCTGATCTGTAACCTATATGTTGTATCGACTCTATTCCTTCTTATTTCTTCCCTAGTTTCCAAAAGTTTTATTAGCAACAGTATTTTAGTCAGCTCTCAATTATCTGCAGAAATAGGTTTGGAAGGACATGAAAAATAGGCACTACAGATGACTTCGAAAACTCATGTAATCCAACAACTTTAGTTTCTTTCTCAGTGAATGTTTTCCCAGAGCTGTAAACAGTCCCCCAATTAATTGACTTAAGTTGCACATTCGTTTCCATGCCCAGCCCCTCATTTGGTTAAGGTACTAATGAGCAGAAAAACAGGCCAAAAGGCAGGCAGGACTTAGAAAAACAGAAGTGCTACAAAGACTTAAATGGGGGAAAACAGAATTTGGATGGTTGAGAGTTAATGACCCAGGAAACATTCCCCTAAAGGATTTACTGTGTTCTTAGAGGAATGTAACTTTTTCAGCTTAAAAAGTAACAGGTATTGTTTTCCAAGCTGATAAACTGAAATCAAAATGCTATGTGAGGCCTAGTTAGAGAGTTAATGAGTATTCACATAGCTGGCTCAAAGATGCTTGTGGGTGACTGTATGTTTTTCCTGAATTATGCCATTTGTCATGAACTTTATTACTATTCATTCCACTAACAACAGTTTTTTTCTCCTTATTTGCAGATGTATTAAGTACAGTCCTTCGGATGTCATCAATTCATCATTTGCTAAAGGAAGAAATGGAAGGGAAGCTGAGGAACATGTTGAATGGCATTGTGTTATTTTGTGCATTCCACATTAAGATGAAAGGAGGTATCACATTTTCTTTGAGATAGTACCTACTCAACAACAAAATCATCTTTTATCCAAGTGTAAACAAGCCCACTAGCTAGAAGCTTTTTTTTTTTCTCCCAAGTTCTACATAAAATATAAGCCAGGAGGCTTAAATCGAATCACTATATTATTTTATTTATTTATTACTTACCTTGACATTTTTTTTTTTTTTAGATTTTATTTATTCATTTGAGTGAGAGAGAGACAGAGCACAAGCAGGAGAGGCAGAGGGAGACAGAGAAGCAGAGGGAGAATGAGAAGCAGACTCCCTGCTAAGCTGGGAGCCCAATGTGGGGCTCGATCCCAGGACCTTGAGATCATGACCTGAGCCAAGCAGAAGGCAGCTGCTTAACCAACTGAACCACCCAGGAACGCCCCCTCCCTTGACTTTTTTTTTTTTTTTTTACCTGAATGCTCCTGTACATCTAAGAGGGCTTCTAAATTTAAAACTACAAAAAGAAGAGGAATTATTTCCACTTCTACAAAGAAGCTTTTTAATACTATATCCAAAATATCTGGGGAATTGGAGGGAGAAAAAGGAGTGTGGGGAGGAGGGAGGGACCAAAGAAAAGAGCTAATGGTCAAAATGCATCCTTATAATAAAATGAGCTTCTTAATGGATGCTCACTACAGGAATAACATTAATTCAGTATTAGGACTTTCACTGGAAAAATATGAATGTAATTTATCTTTTTAACTGTCAGCTGCATTTCTAAAGCTCCGAAGTCTGTAGCTTCCAGGGGCCTTTTGTCTTTCTGCCATGGCAGGAATATCTTGGACAGCTGTAAGAGCTTTCTAAGCCATCTTTCTCAAAATCCATTAGCTAATTCAAGGAACCTAATTAGAGCTGCCATTTTGATGGAGCATACTGAATGCTTAGTACAAACTAGTAACACCATCAATGTTTATTAGAAATCACAAAACCCAAAGTGCTCCATTCCCTATGAATATTAATGGAAATAGAGCAAACAAAATATTTATTAAAACATATGCTTAATACCATCACGGTTTACAGACAGATATGGAGAGAGAGAGAGAGAGAGGCACACACTTGAATTTGAAGGCATGTGCCCATGAACACACAATAAACCAAGATTTATATTTAAGCAGCATGTAATCATTATTTGTATGCCCCTCCCACTTCTGTCCCTTGGTTTTGCACCCTGGAATTCAGCAGCTCACAGCTGGGAAGACAGATGTAAGTCCAGAGAAGTCTGAAGAAAGGGGGGGAAGGGAACTCCCCTTTTTTTTAAACAGCTGCTGAGAGCCACAAATTCTCGTCAGTGGGGTAATAAGCCTTGCTTCTCTAAAAATCAGCAGGATGATGACATCAGTACTTTCTACCCTCATCTAAATGAGGGTATCACCAAATTAATCCAGCTGGCTACGATCCCATGTACCCACCCTAGGAGAGTTTCTGCCAGGGCATGGCTCTGAATTACGTGGTGCCCAAGGCTTGGGGTAACCCTGCAGTTACACAGGTTGGGCCCCCATTGCCCATGTCTGCTCAGGTATAGATGCTCGCTCTCCTGCAGGGGCCCAGAAGACTCTATTCTTCATTCTCTTCTCTCTGTAGCAATAAAAACCTTTGCAATGTGTTACTGTCCAGGAGCCCCTACTCCCCCCTTCAAGCAGTTGCCTTCTCTTTCCCTCAAACTTTTGGAAACAACGGTCTGTGGTCTCCCTTTGCCATCTCCATCTTCTCCTTTGGGTTGATGACAATCTCGTGTCCACTTTCATCACTGCTGAAACTGATCTCTGGAGGTCCACAAAACCCTGGCCTCTCTGCAGGACTGGACATTGGACAGCAAGCCTCTTGCAAGTCTCTCTTTGTTTCCTTTTTTTTTTTTTAAGAATTTATTTATTTATTTGACAGAAATCACAAGGAGGCAGAGAGGCAGGCAGAGAGAGAGCAAGGGAAGCAGGCTCCCTGCTGAGCAGAGAGCCCGATGCAGGACTTGATCCCAGGACCCTGAGATGGTGACCTGAGCCGAGAGCAGAGGCTTTAATCCACTGAGCCACCCAGGCGCCCCTCTTTGTTTCTTTCTTATTTCTTCAATCTGTTATCTGTTTCCTCCAATGGCCCTCTAAATACCACCCTTCTCTATGATTCTCTAAACCCCTCTTACCCATATTTTTCACCCTGGAGATACCATTTATTATATTCCTATAATATATAATATAATATATGTTATATAATATATATTATATTTATTATAATATTATATAATATATGTTATATAATATATATTATATTTATTATAATATTATATAATATACCAATTATTATATTCCTCCTCATGTTCACTTATTTACTGAGCCATCCATCCCACAGATGATCACTGGAGTGCTTCACTTGGGACAAGTGCTCAACATAGCCTTCCAAACAAGAAGACATTCATCTCTAGCTGTGATACTTTGAGGAAACTCCAAAGACCATGCCCAGTCCTTGGTCCACAATTGCATCTGAAATGTACCAATGTCTTAACACTCCAATTGTCCAGGAACGATCTCTTCACCTCTTCCTTAAAATCCACTTTCCCTCTTATCTTCCTGGCTTTTCAGTTCCTTCTTCATGCTCATCAAGGCTTGAAACAGTGATTAACATTCACAGGACAGGCTACCTTGGGGAAGTTATATATAACTTATCTCTCTGTGAATTGGGGATAATGATAGTAAGACCTTAGAGGGTTTATATTTAAAATATTCAGAATGATGCCTGGCATGTGAGAAGGGCTCAGTGAGCAAACTCCTATTGGTATCAGTATTTTTTATATTATTGTTAGTTTCTTTTCTCTCACGTATTCTACATCCAATCAATTATAATCAGTTGCCTCTACTAATATGCCTCCCACCCCATGCATTCCTTCTTATTAGCCTAGTTCATACACTCCTTGTTTGGACCATGATCACAGCTTGGTAACTAGTCTCTTGGCTGGGACTCTGTTCTAATCAGCTGCCAGGTTAGCCCTCCTAAGGCACAGCTCTGCTCACATCATTCTCTTGCTTTAAGAACCTCTTTGCTCTCTTCCCATTGCCTACATCTCCAAGCCAGCCTTCCTTCCCTCTGATTCCACTTGCAGTCCGGTCTTTAGGAAAACTTTTATTCTTCCCAAAACTCACCCTCAGCTCTTACCCCCACCCCCTCCTCTATGCCTTTGTCCACACTACCTTTTCCACCTGTAATTATGTCTCCTCCTTCTTAAACAATATGATTAAGATGATATCAGTCTTTTCTTTAAAAACATCCACTGCCTTGTCATTATGTGTGGATTCAGTCTCAAGCCCTCCTCAAGGTCCATGTGGTCGCTCTTTATGAAGAAGACCTTGCCTCCCTCTGGGCTTTAGCCGTCACTGACCATTCCCTGCTATGCTCAGCAGCTTCCTTCTTATTTCCTCCATCCCTTGGACAGCCCAAGCTCATCACAGCTCTTCTGCTTCGAGTGCTTCAGGGCATGCTCTCCCTTGCTAGGGGAGCCTTTTCTGGCCACCTAATCTGAAGACCCTTCAAGTGACTCCCTACCCAGTCAGCTTGTCTGTTTCCTTGTAGCACTGATCACTCTCTGAACAGATCTTTGTTATTTATTTGTTCTTTTATCTCTGTCCGCCTCTCTCCAGAAGAATATGAGGTGTGAGACGGGGAGCTCTGTGTGGCCTATTTACAGGGGTTTCTCCCATGTCAGTGCTTGGCAGAGTCACTAAAGGAATGAATCTTACCTGGTAAATCCTTCAAGATTCTTACATTCACTCAGCAAATGCTTACTGAGCACCTCCTATTCACTAATGATGCTTCTATAGGAGGGGAGGAGCACGAGACACATAACCTCACGGCCTCATATTCTACTAGGGCAGACAGTACACAAACCAATAGGAAAATTTATCAAGCAGTGGTAAGTCCACCCAGATTCGTAAGATACCATGTGGTGACAAGACAGCCACTGGGTAGCTACTTTAGATTGAGTGGCCAAGAAAGGCCTCTCTCTTTGAAGGAAAGGGTTGAATTATAAGTAGAAACCATCCAGAAGCATCTCAATGAAGACATTCTAGAGAGAGAAAATAGCCAAAGCCCAAGCCCTAAAGGAGGGAATGATTTTGATGAGTTAAAGGAACAGAAAGAAGGCACATATGGCTGGAGCTGAATGCTCAAGGATAGAGTGGTAAGGGACAAGGTTAAAGAGACAAGGAAGGCTGAAATCATACATGCTTTGTAGGACCTGGTCAGATCTTTGGATGGACTTTGGGTGAATTGAGATGATGTTAGAAGGTTTTGGTCAAGGAAGGAATGTCATCTAATTTAAATATTTCACAGACAACTCTGGCTTTTCATGGGAGCAAAAGAGGACTGGCTGCAGAAGTGCAAGTGAGGAATGATGGGAGACTGGCCAAGGTGGTGGTGGTCATGGAGGTGGAGAGAAACATGAATTCAGAAGCATTTTGTCCTAAGCATAGTCTATTCCATGAACCTTTCCTGGCAGAAAGCAGTCTTTCCTGCCTTGGAGTCCCCAAAGTACTTGGTACCTTTGTGATGGCCCTCATCTTTTTCTTCGTGACATTATGATCATTCATATGTTTTATTTAGTTTAAATCATTTGTTTAATCCCCAACCACTTGTAGCTAAGCAATTATCCTTTTGTGCCTTCTATAGAACTTGGTACATTGCCCTCACCTGGGATGTAGTCAACAAACACATTTTTGCAGGAGTTGAAAACAAGAAAGTGATTTGACAAAGCGAGCCAGGAGAAGTGGGAAGGAAAAGGGAGAGACAATAGTGCCATTTCAGGGGCGGGGGAGAGTATAGGTCTGGGGGTGGGGAGTGTGTACAGGAGAGGTTGTGGGCTGTGACCACCCCAGCTGCTGCCTGGAGAAGGTGTGCCTTTTTGCATATCTTTTTCCCAGGCTCATAAGCTGAAAACAAGTCCATCCCTCTTGGTTTTATGGCTACTCTGCCATTTCTAGGCATTGCACAGTTAGCTCACTCCTTAAAGAAATGACAAGTTTTTGAAGTTCTTTCCATTGCATCATATTTTCATGGCCTCCTGTTTTCAGCCAGCAATTGCTGTAACTTCTTGTGCCATCCACTCCCATAAGAATTGTCTAACCAAGTGGCAATGCACTTGGCTTATTAATGCTCATGGAATATATCCGTGCCAAAACGGGGTTATTGGAAACCTTTTACATGCTATTTCATATTAAATATGGCATGCACACTCCCAGGTGAAACTGTCCGGAAGCAGAGAATGTCCAAGCTCAGACACCTTAAAAAAGGTAGGTTAGCACCATTTGCTGACCTTTAACTTTGAATTAGATTCAGTTCCTCATTCTCATTAAAACCTAATTGCCAAATAGCACTCTACTCTGATTAATAAAGTTTTCTAATAAGCGTATCACTTGCTAGTACTCTGCAGAAGTAGCTGAAATCTTGAGCAGGGCTAAAGGGAGAACTGCCAAGTGGAAATATTGCGTCCTATATCCGGTAAAATCAAAAGCATTCTTCTTGTTGTTAAGTCAAGTCCAGCTCTGGGGAAAAGAGAATGGACTATGATGTTATGAATGGGATACAGTCACTGCCCAGGAAGTCAGTCCAGCAGAAAACTTAGCCCTCAACCTGATGCTACGGGTTAATTTAGAATTCAACAACCCCGATTTTGAAGTCTGTCAATTTATATTTTCAGGAGAAACTGGCAAATGGGTTTATGGACTTGGGAAGAAGGACACAGAGTAACTGGGAAGCCAGTTCTCAGGGTAACTGAGTCTTAGCACTTACCCACTGCCTTTAGGCTGACACCAGAACTTCAACCCTAGTTCAATTCAAGGCTTTGATCTCCCTTGAAACAAGGGTGGTATGGATGTCTGTCTCTGTAAGTGAGCTAATGCTTTGTGGACAAGTTTCTACGCCAGGAGGGACAGTGGCAGTATCTAAGGGTCTTGGAGACCTGGAAGGTGATCGGGTGAGGAGGAGTAGGGCTTCCCAAACAAAACCCCTCTAAGTCTAGCCCTAAGTTGGGATATTAATGGTACTGAAGACTGGTCATGGATGGCCAAAAAGAATTACTGAGTATCTACTGGATACAGAGTGCTGGCCTTTGCGCCAGGGTTCAAGAACAAAATTATGAAACTTCCCTAAGAGAAACCAGAAAGCCTCTCCCTTCCCATCTGTTTTATGAACACTCACCTCCTTGCAAATACACTCATAGTTCAACAACAGTAATTGAGGCAGATAAGGTGGATACTGTTTCCCACACTGCAGCGCTCTACACTCAAATCTTAGGGACCACAAAAATTGAATTCCTTCCTTCTGACCTCCCTAGACACAGGAATAAGAAAGAGAGGCTAACATCATTTGCTTTTTAAGTGTTTTTCTTTTCTTAACTGAGCAAGAGTCTGACAACAAGGAAGATGTCTGTTTACCTGTGGAATGCTTTTCAGCTGTAGCCATTTTATTACTTTTGTTAAAACCAATGCCTCCAATTTTTTTCACTTGAGATATTTAGACATATTCCACAACTGCACACTTCAGGGCAGCTGAACATTAAAAGAGGATTCATACAGTTGAGGTATGACTCAAATTTTGTGGGAGACGGCAGCTAGCATGGCAAAGGGAGTGAATCTATAAAAATTCAGGAGCAGCGTTTCCATACACATCCTCCACTCTGTACCAAAGAGAATATTCAGAGTAGCTGGAAAAATGCACAAGCCAGAACTCCGTGCCGGTGTGCTGTTCCACTCATAAAATAGTTTAGATAACTAATCACGTAATAACCTGAAGCATACTCTTTGTTTAAAGGGGGACATGCAGCAAAAGCGTGGAAGGAACATTTGCAGAGTTCAGAACTAAGTCCTCCCACAGGACTTCACGTTGAGGCTTGACACCCTGCAATCTGACCAACAAAGACCAGACACAGAGTTACTGAATTTTGTTTGAAGTTCATCTTCACGTGACACCAACTTGGAATCCACCTCCAAATAAAAAAAAATGGGGAAACACAGTGGCCCCGGACAAGCAACAGATGTTTTCCTGACACCACCAGAACACACATGGCAAAAGGTTAATATTTTCAAGGAAAAAAAATGTTAATGCTGGAACCACAAAATAACATGAGACAAATGGCACGATTAGGAGATGAACTTCACAGCTAATAAATTTGATAAATGATTCCTTGGTTTTATAAAGGGAGATAAAAATGGTTCACGTGGGACCTAAAACCAAAACTTTACCTTCAAAGTCTTATGCATACTGTAACTCTAATAAGAGAAGAATACAGAATTCACTCACGCTAAAGAAAAAAATAAAAGAAAGAAGGAGGACAACAGGCAGATGGTCCAGTGCGGGAATCATGATGAGATGCATATAAAACATTTTCAAAGAGGTCCAATAGACATAGCATCAGAACTCTCCATTCCACATTTATCCCGCTGGGGTTTGGCGCTCAGCAAAGTCACAGGCGACTCAGAAATGCACGCATTAAGGGCAGTGATTGGAACCAAATGGAGTGAGAAGCCTACTTAACATGGTTTTCCGCTAGCAATTCTTTTAAGGAAAAAAAAAAAACTAAAAAGGGAAATGTCACCATTCTACCTAATGTATTTATTAGAAAAATGTTAAATTAAGTCATTTGCAGTCAAAATGAACAAATTGGAGGTCTGCCTTGGTGCACCGGTGGCTTACCCTACACGCGTTCCAACAACGAGCAGTCTGGCTAAGGAGATAGCTAATTGACTATTGTTCCTTCCATTGCTTGTCCATTAGGATAAATCCAGCTTGTGGACACTGAACCTTTCAAAGACAAAGAACTGAATTAATTTGGTACTTCTACAGAGCTTAATAAATCTGACACTGTCTGGTGGTTTTCTTCATTTTCGACCACCTGACAGCTACTGCGATCACAAGTTTCAGAGAATCTATTTTCAGGTGTAAAATTAACAGCAATAAAACAAGCTAAATGGAATATGACCAAAATCACAGAGCTTGCCCTATCAGGGAATTTCAAAAAGAATCCTGGCGGCATGTTGGCGAGGATTTGTATTCTGTGCATAAATTCAGAAGTTTGCTCAGAATCAGAGGCATTCCTTTAATATCAAAACAAACATGATGCCACTTCATTTGCAGAAGCAAATAGCATTCCCATCATCAAGGAGCAGACCTGTATGGTTGAGGCTCCTCACAGTAAACGCACAAGACCTTTTCTTTCTCAGGCTGACATTTGTATTGAATCAAGTAAGTTCTTCTTCATAATTTTTCTTTTCTAATGGATTCCCCCTCCCCATATCTGTTTGCAGGGGGGTAAGAAAAGCAAAGGGCAGCAAAACCAGCCTTAAGTGCTTGGCAAATGATCTTCTTCAATCTGGACCTCATAAATCCTATAAAATGTTATATTTCAACAATAGGCTGAAAAAGCTTTTCTCTCTGCAATGATGAAGCCTAGCTTCAAAATTTATAGTTTCATCTCAGAAATGGACTGTAAAAAGAGACTGACCTAGCTGTCTATCAGGTAAGCCTGACAATAGCAAATAAAGTGCGAGCTTTCAATGCCAAATATACATTTAATATTAAAATTCGCAGATTAAACATTGCAGAGGGGTTTCCTCTGCAACATATGCTGATGGGAGTGGTGATAGATGGGGCCTGGGTTGTCATAGCAATGTCCGGAGCCTGATGTGACATTTCTTTCACTAGCTACTGTGAGGGTCTTATTTTTCTGATACTGCCTTTTCAGAGGCATGCTATTCTAGCAAGGGGTAAGGGCTGGTCGATTAAAACACGATCCAAACAGATGTGGCTTAGTTCTGTGCTTAAAAGACCCAGGTGTGTAATCATTCATTTTTGTCAAGAGGGGTATAAAAACCTGCATCCAAATACGTCTTGATAAATCCAAACAGATTTTTTTTGAGGGAAGAAACAGAGGTTGATTCCAATAACTATTCCTCCTGGTAGTGGAACAAGGCTGAGGCAGAATGAAAAATTCTAATGGTAATTTGGAACAGACCTGAGCTTCCATAAAAATGCTTCACCTCACTAGGAAGCTAAGAAGTTCAAGTGAAATGATAAGGTACTATTTCTCACCCAATTAGCAAAGGTTTACGGGAGGCGGGGAAGAGACACTATTCAATGTTGTCGGGTATGGGTTGAAATGAGCTCTCTCCAACATCTCTGGTGGAAGCATTGCTTCAATTTTCCTGGAAAACCATTGGCACTACGTTGTAAGCCCTTGATGCATTTCCCTTCTAGGAGTCTAAGGAAATAATCCAAGCTGTGAAGGAAGATGTATGTACAAAGGTGCTTATCAGAGAATAATTTATAACATGGAAAACTTTGAGATGCCCTGTCTAGCACTAAGGTAAAGGTTACATAAATGAAGCTACAGCTACGCAGCAATGTTTTACATAACTATTAAGAGGGATGGGTTTGAAAAGACAAACTTTTGAGAAGAGCACAACACAATGATAAAAAGGCAAGAAACCAGAATTTATATATGCCTGTAAAACTTACACATGTATATAAACATGGCAACACTAGGCAGAAACACACATTATATATTTCGTATACAGTGATATACTCAGAGATCAGATTGGAAAGGAGCCTCTAAAATGTTAAGGATGGGGGCACCTGGGTGGCTCAGTGGGTTAAAGCCTCTGCCTTCGGCTCAGGTCATGATCCCGGGGCTCTGGGATCGAGCCCCGAATCGAATCGCATCAGGGCTCTCTGCTCAGTGGGGAGCCTGCTTCCCTTCCTCTCTCTCTGCCTGCCTCTCTGTCTACTTGTAATCTCTGTCTGTCAAATAAATAAATAAATAAAATCTTTTAAAAAATAAGTAAAATATTAAGGATGGTCAAGTCTAGATTGTGGGATAATGGGTGATTTGATGTTTCTTTTCTGCTTTAACTTTTTGGTTACTAAATTGGTTATAAATTTAATATAAAATACTTGTTATAGAAGATTTAGAAAATAACAGTGTATCTTTAACAAAAATATAAAAGGAGGGTATATAACATTGGAGCTAGAACTGATTATCCTGGGATTGAAATTTGGTATGTATTAAAGGGGTAGGTGGGGAAGGAGTTTTTCTTCTATCAGATTTAGTTTCCTCCTCTTCTTTCCTAGGAAGAAAGGTAGTGGTGATAATGTAGGGGGATTGTGAAAGTGCTTTTGTACTCCATAAAGAAAGCTACAAATACTAGTTACTTTAAATTTAACATGGTGAGGAAGAGAGAGAAAGCATTTCATTGGGGACCGTGCGAGGTTGCGGTTTAGGTTTACAGAAATATAAATTTGGTAGTGGAGGGGTCATTTAAATTTAATAAAGGGAAAAATAGTTCACCACTCATAAGGTGTCAGACTGAATCGCAAATTTAAAAGTATATACTCAAAATGGCATGTTGGGAAATGTGTAGGAAAGAAGCATTTCAGTAAGTGCATGCCGCCTTCCTGCCGCATGTTTTTCCAGCTCTTACTAACAATGTATGATACCATCAGCAATAATGAGTGAAACACGCCCTACTGGCAGGCGGCAGAGAACCAGTAGTGTATAAACAATTTGGTATTGTAAAATCCTCTAATGGAGCTTAATAAGAGAGTGAACATTTAGACACAACAGGGCTGAGACAAGATGTGACAGTTACCATAACACAGAATCTCATTACTTTGTTGGTCGTCTGACTCATAAATAGAATTTTAAGTTTGTTTGTATTTTTCATAAGTGATTCATGAAAAATTAACCTATGATTTGAAAGGCAGAATATTGTAGTGGGTAATATGCTAAATTTACGAAAGACGTCCTCTTTTTATTAATGAGAATGGAGTGTATTTAGAGGTCTGGCAGTTGAAAATTACCATGGGAGTGGGTTGTAATGGGAGACAATGGGGGGATTATATAGTGGGAAAACTATCATGGGAGACTTCCTCGCCCAGAACTCTCTTTTTTAAATGAGCTTCTCAAGGAGTTACTGGCATTTGTAAAAATGCCAAGCTTCTAGCTCTAATGGGTCACTTCAACTCTCATTTTTGGTCATTCTCCTTATTTTTAAAACTTATTGGTCACCACTTACTATTCCCTCAAATCCCAGGAACTGTCCATTTCTCTATTCATTTCTGTCCCTTTCTTTTCTCTTTATTAAACTTCTCATACTCTCACTTGTCTTTCTTATCCCTTCTGGGGAATCACAGAATCCTAGGCCTGGAAGGGATGTCTAGACCTTATCCTTCCCTCGATTTATTTGGCTATATTATATATATGAGGACTAGCCAAGTTTTCAAATGGTGTTCCACGGAACCTGAGAACTGTGGGACCATTTTCAGCATCTTGTTTTGCCCCAGTTGGCTTCTGCTTCTGGGAATTTTAAGCAGCAAGGAAGTTTTAAGAATAGAGAATGATTATTCCTTGGGAATGTAATAGGTGAGGTCTTGAGACAAACACATAGAAATCAACATAATTTAGCCTCCCTTTTACGATACACATTATATCTTTTATTATATGTCATCTCGGGGCGCCTGGGTGGCTCAGTGGGTTAAAGCCTCTGCCTTCGGCTCAGGTCATGATCCCAGGGTCCTGGGATTGAGCCCCGCATGGGGCTCTCCTCTCAGTGGGGAGCCTGCTTCTCGCTCTCTCTCTGCCTGCTTCTCTCTGCCTACTTGTGATCTCTGTCAAATAAATAAATAAAATCTTTTAAAAAATTATTATATGTCATCTCACACTATATATGATGCAAAATATTTATTATGAAACTCAATATAATGGCCCCATGTACTCCTAAATCAAAACTTCACGGTTTTAACAATGGACAAAATTTATCCTACATTATTTTACTGATTCTTTATAAAGTGAACATCTTGGCTCTATTAAGAAAAGAAGGACAACTCTGAAAGGCACTAAAGAGAAAGTGTGTGTGTATGTGTGTGTGTAAATCCAGAGAAGTTTTGTTTTTTCTTCTTACCTTTCCATGACTTCATGAGTTGAGTAGACAACTCATGTTATACAGTTTACGTATCCTATGTTACCTTCAGAGAATAACAATGTGCATTAATCTATTTACACCTTTCAAAAACTAGCACAAGAGAAAGAAATCTAATTCCAAGACTCTAGAAGCATTCCTGGCTAGAGAGAAGCCCAGCTGGACAAAAAAGCCCTCAGACACACTGAATGCTGACAGAGACCAACCTTGCTCTTTTTGGTTGCAAGGAAGCTGAGAGACGATTCCCTCTTCTCTACAGCTGTGTGTCCTGGGTTAGTGCTGCTTTTGTGAAGAGGGTTTGACAACAATGGAGGGTCTCCTGCCTGCTAAACAAAAAGTGACAACCCCATTTGAACCTGTCCCTAGATGTATTTTACATGCAGAAATTATCTGTGACAGTCCCGATCAAAATAAAGTTTCATTTCACTTGGAACACAAATGGACGATGCAGCATGTTACCTTAAATGTTACTGCTGGGCCCAAGTAATGGTTAAGCTATTTCCTAGTGAGTTTCTCATAGGTTACTATTTTTGAACTTAGAAACTAAAAGTGGACTTTCATTGATCATGCCCTTTTTGTATAAGCGAAGGCCTGTCATTTAAGAAAAACAATGTATGTAGAAACAGAGACTGAATACATCAGTTTGAAGGCCTAACTGGTTACATAAAACGAAGTGTAAATGTGAAATGAGAAACCGTGCTTTTTCGATACCATGGCTCCACAGGTGTCTGTGGGCAACCTTATCGTGCCCAACAATAAGCATCAACACAGAACCACCTACAAAGACGAAACTGTAAACAACACTTCTAGTCTCTGAATTAAAGGGTATGAGCCAGGATACAACTTGTAATTTGTCAAATGTCAGACTACAAGGATCAATGCTCCCTTCTGATATCTGATACACATCATTCCTAGGCTTGAAAAAGAATCACAACAGACTTTGTTTTAAAGAATATTTTCATGCTCACCTGACTATAACAGGCCAGGATGCTATGAAATCTGTGTAGGAGTTTCCTATGATTTGATGGTAAATTCCATACAATTTTCATCCTATTTAATATAGACCCAAACATTACTTTCTTTACGTTGGCCACAGAAGATCGTGTAAACTCTCAGAAGGCAGGGCCCATAGCTGTTTGAAACTTATAGGTACATCTTCAATACATTCTAGGCCAGAGAATTTCAGTGGGAAGGGGGTGGTGGTGAAGAGATTGTTCTGGAAATACTGAGAATGACTTTCCTGTATTCCTGTATTCCACAGGCCCTGCCCTTCCTTCCTTGAAAGGTTCTGATATTCTCATTGAATGAACGAGATTCTCTTTCGTCTTTTTTAAGGGAACATTTCTATGAAAACAAGTAAAGTTTATATTAGTATAGTTACCAATTTTGATATTCAATTGCCGTAAGGGAAAAAATCACAAAGTGTGTGTGTGTGCACACACGCGCGTGTGTTTGTGTGTAAAATTCCATTGCCAAAAGCTTTTTACAATCTCATAAGCCAAATTCTCGTTAACTAAGGACAGAACCACCTGGATAACAGACAAAAGAGATTCCCCAGTGTGAGAGTTTAGGGAGTCTCACACTCATATTTTAATTCTTGAAATCTGGGGTTTGGGTGACGCATTCCTGCAGCGGTGAGCAGAGGGAGAATGAGGACAGATCCCTGGCACTGCGGTTAACAAAGGAAGTAGCAAAGAGGTCTGAGATGGTCAGAGAAGTGAACCTCAACGGGAGCTAAGGGGCCTCATAAAACAAATGATAATGACATTAAAGATTAATTTTTTATTTGATTCTTAAAGCTACTGTGGAGTGGAATAAGAAAGGATAGGCCACTGCTGGGAGGAGAGACTTTGACATGGTAACAGCACCAGAGAAAAGGCAGAGCAACCTGAACTCCTATTTTGCTTCCATTAAAGAATCGCAGAACCATATAATTTTGGAGCTGGAAAGAAATGCCCAGATCACTTAGTCCCACCTCCCATCTTTGCAGATGAGGAAAGATGCAGAGACATTAAGTAACTCATCTGACATCTCCATCAAGGGAAGGCAGAAGAGAGGCAGAAAAGTAAAAGCATGGTAGGAGGGAGAGGAAAATACACGATCCAAGATGCTTTAAAGGCATTCCATTCCAGTTGCCAGTACTCACAAATTATATTCACGGTTTTGAAAGAGCTGGGAGGTGTGCCCCGAGAAACACAAATGGTATCTCTGAGAAATTACAGACCATGGAAGAAGTGTCCAGATACTTGAGGTGAGTGAATCACAGCCAATTTTTTTTAATGGCCAAAGCAAACTCTAGAAAACTAGAGGTCAGTTGGTTCGCTGCTCGTTTCAAGCAAAATTCTCTGGAATGTAACAGTAGAGGTGACTAGAGATCAACAAGAGTCAGTGACAAATATTAGGTGTGGGAAAGAGAGTTACAGAAATGTAATTGCCAACAAGAGCCTTTTCTCTTGGTGAAGCAGCCATATTGGGCTGACTGTAGCTTCTGAAGAGTAACTACTCCTCGTGCCTTTAGGAAGTGTTTGAGGCTCCAGATGGAGAGAATAGTGACTTGTGTGTCCTGGGAAGTCTTTCATCTAGAGGACGTCGGTGAGCAGGCATTTCCTGACAGAACAGAAGTAGGATATGCCACCCCAATCCTAAGAAACAAGGGCCAGGAGAAAGCTGTGGGATCAGTGAAACACAAGCATCAGAATGGATCAGAGAGGAGAGACAACCAGAAGGAGGCTGTGCTGACCAGGAGGCCAGACAAGACACATCAGCCTGGGAGGTTTGGCCAGTCAAAGAGTGTGACAAGAAAGCTCTGTGATCTTAAAGTCATGTGGCTAACAGTGGAGCCACTTGGATTTACTCATTTATTCAATACATATTTATTGAATACCATACCAGATGCCTCAGGAATTGTGCTGGGATTAGAAATTAAATGTAGTTCCTGCTTCAAGATCTGAGAGAGGAAATAAACAAGTAATGTCTGGGCTAAATCCGAGTAACACATAGGGCTTCATCTGGAAAACCAAAACAAAAACCAAAACAAAACAAAGAGATACAGAGAGAAATGGCACTATGGTCAATTAGAGCAATTGTCTTGGGTCATCCAACTAAGGTTGGGGGCCTTAGAAAGTTGGGAGGACAGGGACAAGAAGAGCATCCGATAGAGTTGTATTTTGTGAGGGGTTGTAGAAGGCAATGCATGTAGGGAGCAGAAGACAATGTTCCCTAGTTCAGCCACTATAGCCTCCCAGATTGAACCTTGTCCAGCTTAGAGCAGCATGTCAAAGGGAAAGCACAATGGATCAAGAGATGTGTGTAGGGGGACGCCTGGGTGGCTCAGAGGGTTAAGCATCTGCCTTCAGCTCAGGTCATGATCTCAGGGTCCTGGGGTTGAGTCCAGCATGGGTTCTCTGCTCAGCAGGGAGCCTGCTCCCTCCCCCCTCTGCCTGCCTCTCTGCATACTTGTGATCTCTCTCTGTCAAATAAATAAATAAAATCTTAAAAAAAAAAAAAGAGAGAGAGAGATGTGAAGGAATGTTGGACCCCATGGCATTTCCTCACTGGGGAAATGCAGAGCACAGACAACCAAAGCTACCATTGGCTACCAAAGATCCATTGTGATGGATCTTCCTGGCAAAGAGTCTGGGTGTGGGGCTAAGGGAGATGGAAGCCTCAAGAAGGAATCCGAGATTTCTAGCTGGAGCAAGTAAGTAAATAATGGTGCTCTATATTGACATGTCACAGTCACAAAATTGCAGCAAGAGTAGGCAAGAAAGGCTTGTAATTAAAAGCGGGTATTAATTAAGTGAAGTGAAGTCTGTCATTATGAAATTCTAGAGACGTGACATCTCGAGAAGATGATCAATTTAGCAAGAATAAGAGTTAAACCCAAGGAAAGAGAAGGTTCTGCTCTAAAGCACTTTCTTCATTATTCCTGGCTAGAATGAACACCATTGGTGGGGAGGAAGGACTGCAGTTAAATGAGAATTGCATAGCTGTTATAGTGTTGTAATTAGTTACCTTCTGCCTGGGGTTAGCTGCTGACAAACCTTTATGCGTGGGGACTACATGTACTCCTGTCTGAAGGCTAGGCTCCATTCTCCCATCTCAGGTAGAGCCTTGTAGGTTGAGCTAGATCACTGGTCCTATCTTCCTTCCAGGCAACTTGTATGCTCCCTGGGAGTGGAAATTTATTGTTTCCATGTCTTTTTCTTACTCTAGCCTGTAAACTTTGTGAAAGAATGGAAAGTGGTCCTTATCTAGCAGAAGTTCAGGGTTTAACACAAGAACGAGTTTTCTGCCACGGGAGCTAGCCTTAAATGAGAGAGCCTGCCCAGTACCCTGGACTCCATGTCTGGAAAACTTTAAACTGAACCATCAGTCACCACTGGAAGTATGCTGAAGGGCTTCTGGCATGTCCAATATGGCAGCCAAGAGTCACACATTGCTACCAAACGCTTAAAATGCCACTAGTCCAAACTGAGATGGACTGTAAAGTGTAAAATACACACTGGATGTTGAAGACTTAGTACAAAAAAAGGAGCGTAAAATAGCTCTATAATAACTATTTTGAACACATGTTGAAACTATATTTTGCATATATTAGGGTAAATAAAATCCACTATAAAATTAATTTTACTTTTTTAAATGAGGCTACTGAAAATTTAAAATTGAATATGTGATTGACATTATATTTCTATTGGACAGAGCTGCTCTAAACTAAGATCAAGCAGCCCCAGTCTCTGGACATTAGGTTGGGCTTAGGGATTCTGTTCTCCATTTACTGTTTCCCACACAGAGAAGGAAGTCTCATTGAGAACATCTTCCCATTTATTCTAATTCAGTGACATTTTCCATAATTGATAAATACACTAAAATGCAACCCAACTCCCGGAAAAAAAAAAAAATTCTTGTTTTCTCTCCCTTCTCTGTAACAAATGGCTCTAGTGGTGTCAGTTTTGTTGTTGTTCAAAAAAGGGAATACATAATTTAATCTAAAATACCGGCATTCAAACAAAACATCCAAAAGGACACACTCCAGAAACTTTTGTGCTTAGGGTGAAGGTCAATGAGGATGATATCCTTTATCAGAGGAGTTAAGATAGGATTTAGGTAAAATATTGCCAGTCCCCAAATAACACATAATTGTGATTTAACTGCCTTTAAATCAAATAATGGAATAAACAGAGCCACGGAGACTCCTCATTGAATGGGGTGTGGTGGGAAGAATGGATTACTGATTTGTAGTGGTAAAATCTTTCTTGGCAGTTTGGTAACGGCACCTGAGGAAAGAAATTCGAATTTACGCCTATTTAAGTGTGGAGACAGAGCATGTTGCTAAGGTGTTAGAGGCTGCTCAGAGCGCATCAAGAGGTCAAAACACGGGCCACTGATGCTGAAGGGGGGGCACTTGCAATACCAGTCCACACACAGAAAGCCATACTTTCCCTCCCAGGATACGGAACCTGAGCAAGGAATATTCTGGCCTGGAAAGGAATGAGCTCTCTCTGCCAACTCACCGATATGAGGAACTAACAGCTGAAACTTCAGAAGGTTTTCAAGAGATTTGCCACATATTTATTTAACAGGGTTTAAGAAATCAATACCAATTAAGCCCTGCCTGACTCCAGTCCGCACTCCAGCTAACCACAGTGTGGTTCCGGGACCAGCAGGGTGAGTGTCCCCGGGAACTTGTTAGAAAGCAGAACCTCAGGCCCACCTCGGCCCTGTGGAATCAAAATCTGCATTTTAACAAGATCCCCTGGTGATCTGAATGCAGCAGTTTGAAAAGCCAAGCTTTTCATTTGTAGAGAGAGGCCACTGGGTCACAGCTGCTTCCTTTCTGTCTGGAGAACCCCATGGAAGGTGACCTCCTCCCCCCCATCTTACTCTGCTTATGAAAAGAGCACCAGCGAGTTAGGGATCCTGGTTGGAGGTAGCTTGCAACCCGTGTCAATTAATGCAGCTTTTAGCCACAGTTACTGGACATCACTGCTCCCCAGATGCTTCTGGAATCTGCGAGCACAGTTTTTACCCTGTCTCAGGCACAGGTTTCCTCCCAGAAGTACCCGTTTTCTTTCCTTGTGCCTCAGTTTGATGTTTACCAGAATGGAAAAGCTGTGAATTATCAGTTTTTCTAAAGTGAACCACCATTGCCTTTTTTTTTTCTTTAAAGGAGAAGGGACTTTCTACTCAACTGCCCATAACTACAGCAAGAACAGTCACTGGCCTGGGGACTATTATTCAGCAGTGCTATTACCTTCCACAAGCAAAGTTTATAGAGTTGGACTTTATTCACATGGGAGGAGAAAAGAGTGCAGAATGAAACAGAACTCTGGAGAAAAAAAATAATTTTTAAAAATGAATACAGCGGTCAACACGGCATGGTGGTTAAGTGTCTAGGCTCTGGGTTCAGGCTAACTAGGTATCAATCCTGGCCCATCCCTGACGATATCAGGCCAGTCCCTCAACTTCTCTGCAGCTCGGGTCCCTCATTTGTATGGGACAGTAATATGACCACCTGGTCATGTGGTCAGGGCGTGAAATGATCCATGCAAAGCAACTAGTACAGTGTCCAGCCAGAGCAAATTCTCTGTAATGTCTAGTGTTGGCTAGATTATTAGTTATGCTTAATATTATTATTTATCAATGTACATCATTCGGTTTCTGAGTTCTATGACATGAGGCCAGACTTCAGTGGTGTCTAACTCAACAGGCAGCTGTACATGTAATAAAACAGCTTCTTTCAGGGGCGCCTGGGTGGCTCAGTGGGTTAAGCCTCTACCTTCAGCTCAGGTTATGATCTCAGGGTCCTGAGATTGAGCCCCACATTTGGCTCTCTGCTCAGTGGGGAGCCTGCTTCCCCCTACCCCTCTGCCCGCCTCTCTGTCTACTTGTGATCTCCCTCTCTGTCAAATAAACAAATAAAAAACAAAAACAAAAACAAAAACAAAAAAACCCCAGTTTCTTTCAGCCATGCTAAAATATCAACTGGCTCTCATTGTCTTTAGACCAGGAGGAACACGATTCTGACTTACTAGCGATCTAACAAAATCAAACCATCACAATGGTGCACGTACACAGCTTCACTGTGACAAGGTGCACTGGTGAACCCAGAGCAGCCCAGTGTCGACTAATTAACTTCTCAAGGCTTCCAAGGGGTCTCCTGGGTGTTTTACAGGGTCCACCAAGCCAAAGAAGTCTGGAGAAGAGGAAATAGGATTAACTTCTTGATTGGAAGAGTGATTAAACACTGGAACAGGATACCCAGGGAGGCTTCAGGATTTCCTTCTCTAGGGAACTTTTAAATAGGAGACACAACTGTCTGGCTTACATGATGTGGGTCTTCTGCCTGGGAGCAGGGAACTGAAACATGTGAACTCAAAAAGAAAAATTACAGTTTGACATTAGTGTTTAAAAAAAGAATAGGTAGAAATAATTTCCTTTCCAATTTATAGGAAAATAGATACACTATTTTCCTGCACACCCCCCCGCCCCCCTGCTGATTCCTAACTCCCCTCCTTGACCACTCCGACTGTATTTAGCATGGCTGCAATTTACTTGTTGACATGCCTGTGTCTCCTCCACTAGACTACATGGTCCCTGACGCTGGGACACGGTCATTGCATAGGCACACTCGGATACATGGTACAGAAGAAAAGAAGGGTAGCCATTGAACCACACAGATGCGAAGGCATTTAGAAAAGCCTTTGAAATTCTCCCATACACAACTTGGAGGTAGCTCATTCATTCATTTATTTATTCAATATTTATTGAGTTGAGCTATGACAAACAAATTCAAAAAATATTTTACAATACCTCTTATGCACAAAGCAAACCTTTCCCCAAAGAACCCATGGTAACAGCCAGTGGTGCAAAATAAGTTTCTTGGTTTTTTGTTTTTGTTTTTTTTAACCTCCAAGACGGCTAGCAGTTTCAGACTTAAAGAAGTATCCACTCCAGCTTGAAAACAATATACTGCAATTCTTTGTCTCTCTTACAGAATTCGAGTAGCTTCTTAAAAAACCCCATGGGTTCTGCCTACTCTAACTCAGAACTATGCAACACATACAAAAGAAATAAAATATGCCTGGCTACCTGGGATGAAGGTTTTAGATGAAGATCCCTCCATATAACACTTTTCTAGTCTGTTCTCCTCCTTGGCAGCTTTTATTCCAAAGAAACATCCCTGAGGCTAATGCGTGGCTGCCTGGTGTGTGAGAGAGGAGGGTTCTCCTGCTTCCCTGCTTCGGGAGGCTCGCTTTGTTAAAATGCTCTCTTGGTAAACAGAAAGGCCTCAATCTATCAGGATTTCGTTCAGCATGCAACTGACTGGCCTATAAACATAATTTTTTAACGGCTTTTCTTCAGCAACTCTGACTGTTTAATTAATCTTCAGCCATTAACCATTCATTTAAAATGCCACTTACGAAATCTTAATTTTGCACATTATCAGCTGGTTCACAAATAGCTAAACCATGAGCAGAAGCGTAATGATCTCTCTCTCCCTGTTCTTGGAGCTCACCAAGCTTATAGTCAATTTTGGCTTCTTAATTAACCATATGCATATAAGCACTTAAATTAAATGACAGGTTTTTTTTTTTTTTTGAAGAATTAATGTGCAGTGAAATGTTAACACTGACATCACTCTGCTGCCTTTTGAGGGGGTCCGAAAGCAGTGTCTGGCCAGGCCCTGGCTACTCTGGATGCCCAAAGGTGTTACAGGTGTGGGAACCTTCCCATTTCGGTTGAGTTCTCTTATGGAGTGCACCCTTGCAATAATATTTTGCAGACATTGTTCAAATTCTGTGACTTTTACGTTTTAAGGGAAAAAGAGATGTCATCCCCAAGACATGCTTTAGCACGGGGCATTCAGAAACAACAAATCCAGCAGCCCATTCTTTTTCAGTGGTTGACCCCAATTAGGTGAGTTAGTTCAAACCAAATAAGAGGGCAGAGAAGGATATTCAGGGCAAAAAAATAATTGTTAGCTGATGCTGAAATGACTTTTTCTCTGACTAGGCCTCTGATTGTTAGAGGCCACAGAGAAATTACTTGCCATTCTACAGGTGTCAGCCAGGGTCAGGGTCCAAGTTAAAAACTGGGCGCAGAATTGTTCAGGATGGTTCTTCATCACAGTATGTGGAAGGCTATGACCCACAAGCCAGTGCCTGGGTCATATCTGAGGTGTGACAGCTAGCCCCCATCAAAACCACCTCCAACCTTCAGGGACTTGACTATGAGTCTGTGACTAATGTGATTGGTGGCAGTAGCAGACATTACATTTTGGAGAATTATGGTAATCTTGGGCATTTTCATTTTTCTTGCATCCAAATACAGAGATTCCAAGGACAGGCATAAATAAGGAATCACAAATGAAAATTACGTTGCATCATCTACTAAAAACTCCATTGCTCCTGGAATGAGGAAAACTGTTAGAGTGTTCATTAAAAATGTTTTACAACACGGTGGGAGTGAAAATGGGAAAAATAGCAGACTGTTTCCTGAATCACAATGTGAATTGAGGTACAACACCTCGGAATTCATTAGACACGTAGCATAGGTGACACATCGGTGGTTACGAGCCTCGTTTTAGTTATATTATACCTGTGCAAATTACTGAAGCTGGTTTTGACTGAGAATTCATGTGCAGGTGTAAAAAAAAAACCCCACAAACATTGACTGTAATTAGAAACAGAAATGTACTGATTGACGAAAGAACTTAGAACCAAACATGCGCATAAACAATTTGAGTCTCAGCAAACTTGGCATTTTGTAATCCTGTTAGCAATTCAGTTTTTAATCCAAGTAAGTACTTAAAACACAAGCATATCTTGACTCTGCAATTTCTGAGGCTGGATTCCAAGAGAATGACAATTTATCCTCCTAGAAGACCTTTCAGGCTGAAAGGAATCAGGAGAGCTTTCCAAAAAATAATGTATAAAATCCTCTAAGTCACATCCATTCTGTGATTCCTTCATCAATCATCAACTCCTTGATCAATCATATGTTGGGTACCTACTATGTGCTAAGCTCTGGGAATGCAGCTCTTTAAGTTCAGTCTTGCTGATGAAAAGCTATAGTCCCATTAGGCAAATGTAGCAGTCACCCCCAGAGTTTAGTTTTGATTTTAGGATGTTCCCTTCAAAAACTCCCTAAGCAATTTTCCTTTGAGTAAAGGAAATAAAGATGACTGGCAAATCATGGAAAGAGGGACGACACCTTAACCTAGTGACTTACCTTGGTGTGGAAGCCAGTGCCACAGGCAGCTTGTTAGAAATGCCAGTTTTAGGGCTTTGTCTCAGACCTACTAAACCAGGCACTCTGTGGTTCAACAAGCCTTCCAGGTGAATCTGCAAGCTCGAGTTTGAGAACCATTATCTTGGATGCTTAAAAGTTGATCTTTAACTGCAGAAGCATACATGTATCAGACTAATAAAGCATGTTATAGCCCTGAGAATGAGTAATGGGTGGGAAATGGGTTAGGTCTCTGGGAGGGAGGACACATGTCCCTGAATATGTTGAGAGTGATGGGTGCCCTCGGATGTGGTGAAGAAAATGGGAACTCTTTCTATATTGTGATCTGCGCTAGGGCATACCTCTTGGTCCAACGAAGGAAAGGTACCATGCAGACTGATTAACTCATCCAATTACTGAACCTCTTTGTTCTCTACTTGGTGTCAGTAAGAGAAACTTCTGTCACTTCTTCACAATGCCAAGCTCCTTCCCACATCAGGATTTTCTTCCGCTGCTGCTCTTTTGTCTGAAATGCCTTTCATTCCCCAAACTGCCCTTAACTACTTACTCTCCTTGTCTCAACTTAAATGTCATTTTCTCAGTTAATCCTTCCTTGATCCTTCACAATGTCAAATATGTTTATAGCACACCATGCCTCTCCTTAGTAGTATTTATAATTAAGGAGTGATTATAATTAAGAATTTAATATTTTTCTCTTCCAGTAGATCTTAAGTTCCATGACAGTAAGGACTTTGTCCAAATCTTGTGCAATAAATATTTGTTGAATGAGTGGGAATTTTTTTCCTTTTTTAAAGAAACTTTATTTTCTGTTAATATTTCCATTTTGTTTGCCTTTGTGGAAGAGCAGTTTAAGACCACTCAGTGGTTGTTCCTACCCATTCAGTGGCCTGAGCAGTGGGAGCTGCAGACCAGTCTTCAGTGGCTAACTGAGGGCTCCAGTCCTCAGGAGGGAACTACTGACTAGGCACAGAGGGCCCCTGCTCGTTTTCAGACCAGTCTGTGACCTCAGGTGGAGTAGCAGGGAATCTAGAAGCTGGAGCAGTCCATTCACCCTGAAATTCCTCCTTGGTTACAGCCTTCTCAGCAGCAGCCTGCTCGTCCTTTTCAATCTCTTCAGGATCTCTGTAGAAGTAGAGATCAGGCACAAACTCCCATGGGTGTTCATGAGAAATGGTGCCACACATGCACAGAATTTCCCAGGCCAGTATCTACCACATTAGACACACTGAGTGAGCTCCCTTGTTGCAAGGGATGGCAATGTCCATATAGCTCAGGGGAGAGTCTGTGTGACATAGAGTGGTGGTAGGCAGGTTAACATTAGATGCCTCTGTGAGAGGCTGGTGATCAGCCCTGGAATCAGTAGCCACCATGTGTCCCAGCTTCCAGAAGGCTGCCTGGATCCAGTTAGTGAAGCTTCCAGCTGTAGAAGTGGTTCTGGCAGCAGCAGCAAACTTAAGCACAGCATACTGGCTAGTGTTCTTGGATGATATGACCCTGACATCAGCTGACTTTTCAATGGCAACAATGGCATGAACTGCCAGGAGAACCTTCTCCCGGGTTCTCTTCAGATTTATAATGAAGATACCATCACTTTTCCTTTTGTAGATGTTCTGTTCCATTTGGAAGTCAAGGTTGGTGCCACCTAAGTGGGTTCCTGCTACAAAGAATTTGAGGACACGCTCCTCCTTCATTTGCAAGGCATGAAGGGCTCTGGACACTGTGAAAGTTTCCTTTTAAGTTACAATGGGAATGAAAAACAACACCAGAGGGACTGCTCCCCAGGTAGCGCAGAAAGGCTGAATGGGGATTTATTAAACAGTAAATTTTACGGAACTCACATGAGTGTTAAAGAACCATGTTTCCTAAGTCCTGACCTGGGAGCTAAACTGGTTCAGGACACATCATCAGTGGTTTCTTAAATCCCCTTTTCTCATATTTTTAGATATTTCCATTCTCTACTTCCTCCCCTAACTGATCTAATAAAAGAGAGGGCATCTTAATCAATAGTGGTAGAAAAATAAGAAAAAAATGACTAAAATTTGTTTGAGCACTCAAAATGAGGCTACTGTGCTATATAGGCTTGACATGCATTAACAGTTCAAGTGCCCCCAAATCTTATGAGACATGGAATCATTTCCTCTGGAGGTGAAGAGAGGCTCAAAGATGCTACACACTATGGCTAAGGACTGCTGAGTGGTAGAATTAAGATATATACATAGGATTTACACTCAACTTCAAATTCTATGCTTTGAGAACATGAGGAGAAAGATAATAATCTCAACAGAAGTAATAGACAGCTAAATACTGCTCAAGAGGCAACACAATATATGTAAAATGTCTCAATACTGAGCAAATATTAGGTGTTCAATAAATCCTATTATGAGCTACCATCACCATCATCATCACTGTCATCATCCTTAGTCTTGAAAATCCTCCTAAAAATTACGCTTCTAGAGCCTAAAACTCAGACCTGAACAGACTCTGGACCTACTTTATTTGATATAGGTAAGTTTGGAGAAATTCTCTCATAGAAAAAAAAAAAAAGCCCCAAAAGGAAATTTGTGAACTGAGCCTTTTCAAAACTGCATGTACTGAAATTTACTAGTGAAGTCTATTGCTTTGCATTTCTTGTTTTCCAGTGAATTAGTTTTGAGTCTCAGAAATCACATATGTTTCTGAAATTTGTTTTCCAGACTCAAAACTGGAAATAAGCACAAAGAAGCCTTTTGGTACTATAATGTCTCAACTTTCTAAGACACTTAGATTTAGTTCTGCTTCTTTTTCTTGGCATTTTTAAGATGCTTGCCCGCTTTTACCTACATTGGCCTCACTGCCAGGAGAATGAGGTAGGAGCAAAGCTGCAGCAGGGAGAAGCCATGGTAGGAGTGGAGAGCCACCCAATTAGCTCTTCTTTGTGGAAGAACACTGAGGTATGAATTGCAGGAGAAAACAAACCTGTCCTCCTTCTTGCTAAACATGATCATCAGAATGGTGAGGATGGCTTACAGAGGCTCTGAGTGAGCACATGGCAGGGAGAGAGAACCTCTGGAAATGCGACTGAGGTAAAGGTTCATGAGACCAATGCTCAAGAGCATAGTGTGAGGGATTATTGTTCTGTGGGGCATCAATGAGAAGATAAAGATGACAAAACTGAATGCTAATGACCAATCTCTTCTACATCTTCTCCAAAATCGGTATATATTTACATTCAAAACTAAAATCAGTTATGAGTACCCACTATGTACCAGGCCTTCTACAAGTGGCTTTCATTTATATTAGTTCCTTTAGCCCATTAACAACAAAGTCTTTTGACTATTAATTTACATTATCATAACATTAACGCTTAGCATTAAAAGTGGATTAAGGGAGTTCCATTTTTGGTAATGCTCGAAGACTTGGCCGCATTCTCACTTTCATGAAAAGAACAGGAATAGCTGGACAGACATGAGAAAACAAAACAAAACAAAACAAAAAGTCTGCTTGGAGGCTTTGGGAACTAAAGAAGCCAGAACTTGAGGGACCAAGAATGATTCTGAAGACTAGATAAGCACATTGAATTGAGCCTATATTCTGTGGCACTTTTCTCTGCAATTCTTTTGCTAATTCATAAATGGCACATGATCAAATGCTTAAAAAATGAGCAGAGGCTAAAGGCTAAGATGTGGAGACTGAGAAGAAATTTTGACATTCTCACAGGATTGGCAAGATAGAAATTAGAGTCCACGGTCTGCTAAGAAAGAAGGGTCTGAGTAAACAATTCAGATTTACAGTTAGGAATACAGAAAGGCTACATTCCAGGAGTGAGGGTAAATTACTAATAGACTATCTGTTACCACAACTAAAACTCAGCTTCTTGTCATCTAACTCAAAGCTTAGAATAAATCAATATGACCCTAGTCTGCCTGTCAGAAAGCAAAGTAAATCCTCTCTGGAAAAAGATAACATCGGCCCGAGATCATTTCTACAATTTTCAAGCACTATGTCTAGCATTCAATCAATGCATACCAGGAGATAGGACCAAAGGACTGAAGACAAAGTGGAAAATCAAACGATGTAAAGAGACTCAGGGCTATTCCAGATATTTACATTATTAGACATGGTTCTCAAAATAACTATATTTAATATGTTCAAGAAAAAAAGATGACAAAAGGGAAAATTTAATCACAGAAGTATAATCTCAGAGTAAATCAAATAGATAAATTAAAACTGAACATCACCATAACTAAAATTAAGAGCTCAATAAATGGGTTTAATAGAAGACTGGACACAGCTGAAGGCAATATTAGTAGACTGGAAGATAAAGGCATTCAAAAATAATGAAACTGAATCACAGGTTAAATAAAAAAAAAAAAGCACAGAACAGAGAGGAAGAAACACGCACTTGTATAAAAAAAATCTAATATTTTTGCGTTATTGGAGTACCAAAAGAAAAGAAAGTAAATGGGACAGAAATAATATTTGAAGAGATATTGGCTGAGAATTTTCCAAAATTGATGAAAAATAGATTTAAGAAGCTCTACAAACCCTTACCCAGTTTTAAACACAGCAACACACACACACACGTACACACATAGGCACATTGTACTGAAACTGCCGAAAACCAAAGATAGAAAGACTTTAAAGCAATTGAAGACAAAAAGATGCACTATATTCAAAAGCATAACTGACAACAGACTGGTGAAAACACTAAATGCCAGAAAATAGAATGATATTTCCAAAATGTTAAAAGGAGAAAAAGATCTGGTAACTATATACCCAGAAAAAATATCCTCAAAAAATAGAGATAAAATTTTAAAAAATTTTAAAGAAATACAAATTGAGAGGATTTGTTATGTTACAAGAAATGCTAGGGAAACTATAAAGGGCAAAAGGAATATTCCATATAGAAGCAAAGATACTCAGAAGGAAAGAACAATAGAAACAGTTAAAATAAACAAATAGTGGGGTGCCTGGGTGACTCAGTAGGTAAAGTGTCTGACTCTTGATTTCAGTTCAGGTTATAATCTCAGTGCTGTGAGACTGAGACCTGTGCTGGACTCCACACTCAACTTGGACTCAGCTCATGATTCTTTCCCTCTTCCTCCCCTTCTACCTTTCCCTCTGTTCTCTCACAAATAAATAAATAAATACATAAATATATAAATACATAAAATCTTAAAAAACCCTAAATAGTTATCATATAAACCATATATATTTACATATGTATAAATATATGTATATTTAAAATACATGAAAATATAGTATAAAAAGTAGAGGGATTAAATGAAGTTAGACTATTCCAAGTTCTATGCCTTGTTTAAGAAATGGTAAAAGTACTAATTTATTTTGAAATACAATAAATCAGGAATATATATTATAATCTTTTGAGTAATAAATGTAGCTAAAAGGAGAATAGAAGAACACATAACAAACTCACAGAGGTTAAAAAAAATGAATCATACAAAATTCTTGATTAATATACTTTAGAAAGAAGGACAGAAAAATAAACAGAGTGGGTGGAAAAGTAGAAAATGGAGAATAAGTTGGAGGTTTAAATCAAATTATATCTGCAGTATCATTAAATATAAACAAACTAAATACTACAACTAAAATACAGATTGTCTGGATATCAAAACCAAACCAAACCTAATTATATATCTCTTACAAAAGACACACTCTAAATATAAGAATCCAGAAATATTGAAAGTAAAGAGATGAAAAATATACATTAAGCAAAAATTAAGCAAAAGAAAGATGGTATAGCTATAGCAATATCAGACAGGGTAGACTTTGGAGCAGTAGTCATTACTAGGAATAAAATAAGATGCGTCATGATGATAAAAGGGTCAGTCCCAATTCATGACATTCCTAAATTTTTGTGAACCTAATAACAAGCTTCAAAATACATAAAGTCAAAATTGACAAGATTAAAATGAGAAACTAATAAATCCACAATCATGGGAAGCTATTTTAACTTTGACCAAAATGGGACAAAACTATAAATCAACAACAGAAGGATAATAGGAAAGTCTCCCATCATTTGGAGATGAAACAACACATTTCTAAATAGTCCATGGGTCAAAGACATTTCAAGGAAAATTAAAAAACAAACAAAACATTGAACTGAAAGAAATGCAAGCACAACATATCAAAATATATAAGATACAGCTAAAGTAGAGCTGGAGGGAAATTTAGCATTGAATGCTTCCATTAGAAAAAAAGAAAGTCCCAAATACAAAATCTAAACTCCTACTTTAAGAAACTAGATAAAAAGGAGAAAAAAAAACAGGGAAGAAGTAGGAGACTGAAATGACACCAGGTCCCAGGAGTTCAGCTAGATAGTTATCAAACCATTCCAAACACTTGCAAACTCAACAGGAGATAGAAAAGAAGAGCAGCAATTCTAGGAACAGAAAATTGACCACTTTCTGGAAGGTAGGACGTGTGGAGAAGTGAATCTAAAACAACGGAAAGATAGACCTCAGGGGAAGCGGCCAGCTCCTGGCAAGCAGTGGACAGTGGAGCACAAAATCATAACTTTTAGAAGTCTGCTCCATGGAGGGACATCACTCCCGAGGCTAAGCAGGGGAGAAGCCCTCATGGCGACAGTGTGGTCTCAGGTCTTGCTGGGCCACAGAAAGACCAGAGGTGTCTGAGTGTGGTAGAGCTCCCAGGTATTGGAGTGGGGAAGCCAACTACAGAGACGGAGCTGAGGAGTGAGCTCTCAGCTCAGGCCTACCTTAAACTGGGATCCAAGGCACAGTCGGACCACTACAAGTGGCAGATCCACAAGTGGCAGATCCAGAAAGACCCCCTCCTTCCTCCTCCAGGAGGAGTGGCATGGGAGCACGTGGCAGGAATCTCCTGGGTTTGGAGACTCCAAACAGGGCCATGGGCAGAGAAAGAAATGCTCAGTAACAGGCTGGGTGAGCTCGGAGTGCAACCCAAGACCAGAAACATGGGAGGGATTGACTGCTTTTCTCTGAGGGCATACTGAGGAGAGGGGGCCCAAGCTCTTGGCTCCTCTGAGCCGGAGACTGGGAGGCCTCTATCATCATTCCCATCCTCCAAAGCTCTATGGAAAGCATTCAGGGAACAAAAGCTACTGAGAGCGAGCCTGAGCAGACTAGTTAGCCTGGCCCCTGGCAAGGGAGGTACAATTCCACCTTCGGCAAAGACATTTGAGACTCACTGCAACAGGCCCCTCCCCCAGAAAATCAGCAAGAATATCCAGCCAAGACCAAGTTCACCAATCAATGAGAACAGTGGAACTCCAGAGGTAGGGGAAAGCATGCCTAGAATCCATGGCTTTTTCCCCATGATCCTTTAGTCTTGCAAAGTTAAAATTTTTTAACTTTATTGTTTTCTTATTCTATTTTTTCAACTTCTCCTCTTTCTACTTCTAACGTTTTTTAACTAGTTTATCTTAACAATACCTTTAAAAAAGTCTTTTTAAATCTTTATTGTTATAGTCATATTTTATCCCTTTATTGTAATTAACCTTATTATTATTATTTTTTTTTTTTGTAGGAACCGCCAAAATTTTAGTGTTTAATATTTAACAGCACGACTGACCAAGGTCCAAGATGTGGAGTTACCAAGTTCAAGAAGCTGGGGGGGAGGATCACACTACAGACTGACTATATAGCACGTGGGAAGAACACACACTTCAGGGGAGAAAACCTGTCTACACACAGCAGTTCCTTCAAAAAGCCGTTCGGTCTTCTCTCGGCTTGTGAAAATGCTGTTCCGGACTTCAGGGGGAATTAGCCGCCTGCTTCAGCTCTTTGGTGTGGCAGGGATCTTGTTCTCACCCTCCAGCTCTTCGACCCCAGCCTGTGTCATGAGGTCTGCAATGTTTTTCTCCAGGTCGTCAATGCGACTGCTCATGTCATCAATTCTTCCAATGATCTGGTCGGACATGGTCTGAAATTTATCTTGCATCTGTTGCAGGAGTGTCTGCACCACCAAGGTGAGATCCTGCACGGTCTTAGGGTCAGTCTCGGCCATCTCCCCGGTTCCCAGCTTGGCGGCCAATTAACCTTATTTTTATATGCATATAGTGTTTTTGTCCTTTAAAATTTTGGGATACAATTTCTTCTAACAGATCAAAATATACCCTAAATTTAGCAAATGGCTTTGTTCTAGTCTCCAGCCTGATCACATTCTCTCATCCTTTTTTTCCTTTTTCTAACCAACTTTTCTTATTCAAGAAGAAAGAGAGAGAGGGGCAGAAAGTATGTTGGAGTACATACTTGGAATACATGGAATACAGTACAGAATTTCCCTAATACGGCAAAGGGAACAAGCATAAAAAATCCAGGAGGCACAGAGAATCCACCTCAATATCAATAAAATAGGACCACAACCCATCATCTAATAGTAAAACTTACAAGTCTCAGTGACAAAGAGAAAATCCTGAAAACAGCTCAGGACAAGAAGTCTGTAACATACAATGGTGGAAATATTAGATTGGCAGTGGACTTATCCACAGAAACCTGGCAGGCCAGAAAGAACTGGCATGATATATTCAGAGCACTAAATGAGAAAAATATGCAGCCAAGAATACTATATCCAGCTAGGCTGTCATTGAAAATAGAAAGAGAGATAAAAAGCTTCCAGGATAAACAAAAACTAAAAGGATTTGTGATCACCAAACCAGCCCTATGAGAAATAGTGAAAGGGATTCTATAAGCAAAGAGAGAGCATAAAAGTAATAGACCAGAAAGGAACAGAGACAATATACAGTAACAATCACCTTATAGGCAATATGATGACACCAAATTCATACCTTTCAAAAGTTACCTTGAATGTAAATGGGCTCAATGCCCCAATCAAAAGACACAGGGTATCAGAATGGATAAAAAACAAGACCCATCAATATGCTGTCTACAAGAAACTCATTTTAGACCCAAAGACACCTCCAGATTTAAAGTGAGGGGGTAGAAAAAAATTTACCATGCTAATGGACATCCAAAGAAAGCTGGGTAGCAATCCTTACATCAGATAAATTAGATTATAAGCCAAAGACTATAATAAAAGATGAGGAAGGACACTATATCATACTCAAAGGGTCTGTCCAACAAGATGATCTAACAATTTTAAATATCTATGCCCCTAACATGAGAGCAGCCAACTATATAAACCAATTAATAACAAATCAAAGAAACACATCGACAATAATACAATAATAGTAGGGTACTGTAAACCCCCCCCTCACTGCAATGGACAGATCTTCCAAGCAAAAGATCAACAAGGAAATAAAGGACTTAAATGATGCACTGGACCAGATGGACATCACAGATATATTCAGAACATTCCATCCCAAAGCAACAGAATACACATTCTTCTCTAGTGCACATGGAACATTCTCCCGAATAGATCACATCCTGGGTCACAAATCAGGTGTCAACAGATACCAAAAGACTGGAATCATTCCTTGCATATTTTCAGACCACAATGCTCTGAACCTAGAACTCAATCACAAGAGGAAAGTTGGAAAGAACTCAAATACAGGGAGGCTAAAGAGCATCCTACTAAAGAATGAATGGGTCAACCAGGAAATTAAAGAAGAATTGAAAAAATTCATGGAAACCAATGAAAATGAAAACATAACTATTCAAAATCTGTGGGACACAGCAAAGGCGTTCCTGAGAGGAAAGTGTATAGCAACACAAGCCTTTCTCAAGAAACAAGAAAGGTCTCAAGTATACAACCTAACCCTAACCTAAAGAAGCTGGAGAAAGAACAGCAAAGAAAGCCTAAACCCAGCAGGAGAAGAGAAATAATAAAAAATCAGAGCAGAAATCAATGAAATAGAATCCAAAAATCAGTAGAACAAATCAACGAAACTAGGAGATGATTCTTTCAAAGAATTCATAAGATATAAACCCCTGGCCAGACTTATCAAAAAGAAAAGAGAAAGGACCCAAATAAATAAAATCATGAATGAAAGAGGATAGATCACAACAAGCACCAAAGAAATACAAACAATTTTAAGAACATATCCTGAGCAACTATACACCAGCATAGTTGACAATCTGGAAGAAATGGATGCATTCCTAGAAACATATAAAATACCAACTGAACCAGGAAGAAATAGAAAACCTGACCAGACCCATAACGAGTAAGGAGATTGAAGCAGTCATCAAAAATCTCCCAAAAAACAAGAACCCAGGGTAGGACGGCTTCCCAGTGGAATTCTACCAAACATTTAAAGAAGAAATAACACCTATTCTCCTGAAACTGTTCCAAAAAATAGAAATGGAAGGAAAACTTCCAAACTCATTTTATGAGGCCAGCATTCCCTTGATCCTAAAACCAGACAAAGACCCCATCAAAAAAGAGAATTACAGACCAATATCCTTGATGAACACAGATGTGAAAATTCTCACCAAAATACTAGCCAATAGGATCCAACAGTACATTACAAGGATGATTCACCATGACCAAGTGGGATTTATTTTTGGGCTGCAAGGTTGGTTCAACATCCGCAAATCAATCAATGTGATACAGTACATTAATAAAAGAAAGAACAGGAACCATATGATACTCTCAATAGATGCTGAAAAAGCATTTGACAAAGGACAGCATCCTTTCTTGATCAAAACTCTTCAAAGTGTAGGGATAGAGGGTACATACCTCAATATCATCAAAGTCGTCTATGAAAAACCCACAGAGAATATCATTCTCAATGGAGAAAAACTGAGAGCTTTTCTGCTAAGGTCAGGAGCACGGCAGGGATGTCCACTGTCACCACTGCTATTCAACATAGTACTAGATGTCCCAGCCTCAGCAATCAGACAATGAAAAGAAATTAAAGGCATCCAAATTGGCAAAGAAGAAGTCGAACTATCACTCTTTGCAGATGATATGATACTTTATGTGGAAAACCCAAAAGACCCCACTCCAAATCTGCTAGAACTTGTACAGGAATTCACTAAAGTGTCAGGATATAAAAATCAATGCAGAAATTAGTTGCATTTCTATACGCCAACAACAAGACAGAAGAAAGAGAAATTAAGGAGTTAATCCCTTTACAACTGCACCCAAAACCATAAGATACCTAGGAATAAACCTAACCAAAGAGGCAAAGAATCTGTACTCAGAAAACTCTTAGTACTCATGAAAGAAACTGAGGAAGACACAAAGAAATGGAAAAATATTCCATGCTCATGGATTGGAAGAACAAATATTGTCAAAATGTCTATGCTACCTAAAGCCATCTACACATTGAATGCAATCCCTATCAAAATACCACCAATTTTTTCATAGAAATTGAAAAAGTAATCCTAAAATTTATATGGAACTAGAAAAGACCCCAAATAGTCAGAGGAATGTTGAAAAAGAAAGCCAAAGTTGGTAGCATCACAATTCCAGACTTCAAGCTCTATTACAAAGCTGTCATCATCCAGACAGTATGGTATTGGCACAAAAACAGACTGATAGATCAATGGAACAGAATAGGGAGCCCAGAAATGGACCCTCAACTCTATGGTCAACTAATCTTTGACAAAACAGGAAAGAATGTCCAATGGAAAAAAGACAGTCTCTTCAACCAATGGTGTTGGGAAAATCAGACAGCCCCATGCAGAAGAATGAAATTGGACCATTTCTTTACACCACCCACAAAAATAGACTCCAGATGGATGAAGGACCTCAAGGTGAGAAAGGAACCCATCAAAATCCTTGAGGAGAACAGAGGCAGCAACCTCTTCAACCTCAGCCTCAGCAACTTCTTCCTAGAAACATCACAAAAGGCAAGGGAAGCAAGGGCAAAAATGAACTACTGGGACTTCATCAAGATCAAATTGTTTTGCACAGCAAAGGAAACAGTCAAGAAAACTAAGAGACAACTGACAGAATGGGAGAAGATATTCTCAAATGACATATCAGATAAAGGGCTAGTATCCTAAATCTATAAAGAACTTATCAAACTCAATACCCAAAGAACAAATAATCTAATCAAGAAATGGACATGCACAGACATTTCTGCAAAGAAGACATCCAGATGGCCAACAGACACATGACAAAGTGTTCAACATCACTCATCATCAGGGAAATATAAGTCGAAACCACAGTGAAATACTAGCTCACACCAGTCAGAATGGCTAAAATAAACAAGTCAGGAAATGACGGGTGTTGGCAAGGATGCAGAAAAAAGGGGAACCCTCCTACACTATTGGTGGGAATGCAAGCTGGTATAGCCACTCTGGAAAACAGCATGGAGGTTCCTCAAAAAGTTGAAAATAGAGCTACTGTATGACCCAACAATCACACTACTGGGTGTTTACTGTAGAGATAAAAATGTAGTGATCCAAAGGGGTACATGCACCCAAATGTTTATAGCAGCAATGTCTACAAAAGCCAAACTACGGAAAGAATCTAGATGCCTATCAATAGACGAATGGATAAAGAAGATGCGGTATGTGTATATATATGTGTGTATAGATATATACACACACATACATATACACAATGGAATACTATTCAGCCATCAAAAGAAATGAAATCTTGCCATTTGCAACAATATGGATGGAACTAGAGGGTATTATGCTGAGTGAAATAAGTCAATCAGAGAAAGACAATTATCATATGATCTCTCTGATATGAGGAATTTGAGAGGCAGGGTGGGGGGTTTGGGGGGTAGGAAAGGAAAAAAAATGAAACAAGATGGGATTGGGAGGGAGACAAACCATAAGTGACTCTTAATCTCACAAAACAAACTGAGGGTTGCTGGGGGTAGGGGGGTAGGGAGAGGGTGGCTGGGTTATGGACATTGGGGGGGGGTACGTGATATGGTGAGTGCTGTGAAGTGTGTAAGCCTGAGGATTCACAAACCTTGTACCCCTGGGGCAATAATACATTATGTGTTAGTAGAAATAATTAAATTTTTAAAAAGAGAAAAAAACAAACCAAAAAACCAACAAAGGAAGCAGAAGAAAGAATAAAAACCAGTAAAATGGGAATCAAAAACAATAGAGAAAATTAATAAAACAAAATAGCTTGGTATTTGAATAGATCAATAAAATTGACAAAGTTCCCACAAGACAGAGAAAGTAAGAGAGAAGAGACAAATTCCAAATACCAGGGATGAAACAGGGTATTACAACACATCTGCAGTTCAGTAAGAGATCATCCTATCAAAGGAACAATATATAAGGAAATTGTATGAACAACTCCACACATAAATTTGATAACTTAAAGGAACCAACTCCTAGAAAAGTGAAAGCTACCATAATTCACACAATACGAGATAATTGGAGTAGTTTTTTAATTATTAGGGACATAGAATGTATAATTAAAAACCTCCCAAAAAAGAACTTTTTAAAAAAAATTTGTCAGAGAGAGAGAGAGAGCGTGAGCACAGGCAGACAGAGTGGTAGGCAGAGGCAGAGGGAGAAGCAGGCTCCCTGCCGAGCAAGGAGCCCAATGTGGGACTCAATCCCAGGTCTCTGGGATCATGACCTGAGCCGAAGGCAGCCGCTTAACCAACTAAGCCACCCAGGCGTCCCCAAAAAAGAACTCTTTAAGCCAAGATGGTTTCTCTGGATAATTCTACCAAATGTTTAAAAAAGTAACACCAGTTATATACAATTTCTTCCAGAAAAAGAAGAGGTAACACTTCCCCTCCTTTTCAATGAAGCCAGTGAACCCTGGTACTAAACCCAATGAGAGTACAAAACAAACAAAACAAAACAAAATGAAACTACTGACCAATATCTCTCATGAATGTGGATGCAAAAATTCTTATCAAAATATTAGCAACTGAAATTAAGTAATATCTGAAAAGAATTACATACCATGACCAATTATATACCATGACCAAATAGGCTTTATTCCAGGCTGGTTCAATGGTCGAAAAGCCATTAATGTAATCCAACATGTTAATAGGGTAGAAAAGAACAATCACATGATCATATCAGTTGAAACAGAAAAGTCATTTAATAAGACTCAATATCCATTTAAAACCCTCAAGAAACTAGAAATCAGGACAATTTTCTCAATTTGACTATACATCTACAGAAAAGCATATGGCCAATATCATACTCAATGGGGTAAAGACCAAATGCTTTTCTCTCAAGATTAAGAACAAGTCAAGAATATTTGCTCTCACCATTGCCGTTCAACATACTACTGGAAATTCTAGCTGGTGCGATAAGGTAAGAAAAGGAAATAAAAGGCCTGACAGATAGAAAAAAAAGAAACAAAGCTTATGTTCACACAAAACCTGTAGATGATTATTTATAGCAGCTCCATTTGTAATGTCCCCAAACCTGAAACAACTAAAATGTCCCTCAATAGGTAAATGATTGCCTCCATACCATGGAGTATCACTCAGCAATAAATAGGAATGAACCTACAATACCTACAGTAGCTTGGGTGGATCTCTGAGGTCATCATGCTGTTTGAAAAAAGCCATCTCACAGATCACATAGTTCCCCATTTATTTGATTCCATTTAGGTAGTATTCTAGAAATGACAGGATTATAAAGATGGAAAACAGATGAGTGATTGCTAGGGTTTGGGGATGGGGGAAGAAAGGTGTGTAACTATAAAGGTATAGCATGAGGAATACCTTTGTGGTGATGAAATAGTTCTGTATCTTGATTGTAGCACTGGCCACATGTGCGATAAAATTGGCACAGAACCATACATATCTTGTATCAATGTCAAATTATTGTTTTTCATGTTGTAGTTATTGGAGAAAACTTGGTGAAGAGTACAAGGATTTCTCTGCACTATATTTGCAACTTCCTGAGACTTTATAAAAAGTTCAAAATAAAGAGTTTAAAATAATTATAGCTATATAAAATATGACTATGTATAGTAACTATAAACATATGGTTATGAAAAAAGGAAATAAAAATACATGAGGTCATGTATTGGCAAGAAATGGTCCAATAAATTAAAAAAAAAATCTACTAAGTAGAGAAAGGCTTTTAGAATTTTCCACCTAACTTCAATTCATTCCTAGGTGATGAATGGTAATCTTAACAGTAGAATGATATAAATACCTAGGTGCTAGTATATATAAGTAACTTAAATGATGTTTATTAACTGACAGATGCTATTTTTTTGTACATATATGTATACAGTATACAATATACAATTAAATTCTTGTAATGGTCTTATGTAGGCACTATGCTTATGCTCACTTTAGAGGTGAGGAAACTAAGTCAGAGAGAAAATAGGAAATCAGTAGAGAAAGTGGCATAAGAATATCCAGTCAGGCTTTGCTCTAAGGATGGGTATGGCTCAGGCCCAGACCACCTACTGACCTTGATATAGAAAATCCATTGCATTTGCACTGTAGAGAATATTCCTCCTAGCTCAGAGACCTTAGCAATTTAGAAAGTGAGGAGCTGAGTAATGGCCAAGTTTGAGGAAATCTAGAATGCTTGCTCAGGATTAATTAAAAGTCTGTGTAAAATTATGTCTCTTGAATTCTATTTCTGGATGGGTTCATATCAATCCTCAATCAGCTCTCCAGAGGGGAGGGCATTCCACAGCATATAAATATTAAAACATCTCTTTAAGATGTTGGATATTTATAAGTACTAACAGTCAATCTTTTACTGACCTTTCTCATCCCACTGATTATTTATTGTTTGAAAAGATAAACATAGGAAAGCAGTTGACCTAACAATGGCCTATTCCTGATTACACATTGCATTAAATACAGAAATTATAAAGAGGGCACTTTGGAATCTTTGGGTCGTTAACATCGGCAAAGACTGTGTAATGAAAAGGTATGTGGCTTAGACTAATAGATTAATGCAAACCACAGGTCACAAGAGGCCTGGAGTAAGTGTGGTTGGTCAACACAAATCTAGTACTACTACAGAGAAGTAGATCAAAGCCCAAGGATTCTGATATGTCCTTGTACTTCCATGGCCTTGAGTAGGGTGCTTTGCATATGACAGACATTTAATATTCTTTTAATGGAATGAATGAACGAATGAATGAATGAGGGACATAGGATGTCTGGCAGGTAAGGAGCAACATACATGCTTTTTGCACATGCTTAGTCGCTTCTATCATTTTTTATTGTAATGATCTTTTCTACCTTATTTTCTTAAAAAAAATACTGATTGAGCTCACTATACTCTTTTCAAGATGTACTTATAGGTTACAACCTGCAGTTTGAAAAAACCTTTCATTGGTAGAAGGTCATGCATGACTTTTGGAGTCATATCTGGGTGGGAAACCTGGCTCTGATCACTTAGTACTTGTGGCATCATAGGTAAGTTTCTTAATTTTTCTCAGCTTCCAGTTTCTCATAGGTTATCTACATTTGTCACCCTGGAAGCTGAAAATTTAGGCAGATACAAGTCTAGCATAATCCCAAGAACAGGGCTCTTAAAAGATGGAAAAGAAAAAAAATTAATGAAATTATGGAGTTTTAATAGATATTTACTCCACAGGATTTCTGTTAACTTTCTAGAGCACAAATCTGAATATGGCATCCCCATTTCAAGGGTTCACTCTTGCTCTTGAACTAGACACTAATTGTTTTATCTCAGATGATATGGTCTTTAAGAGTATGGTTTATGTTGACTTTCATTTCTTGCCTCCAGCTGGCCTGATTTATGTACTACTCTCCAGATATTCTGATATATGCAGTTTCTACTGTAAATGCACCATGTTTTCTCTTTGGGTCTTTTGTCTGCTCAATTAATTTCTGCTTGCTTTTTAGGTCAGAATATAGATTCCTTTAGAGAGCCTTGTTTGACCACCCAGATCTGCATTCAGTGTCCCCATCAGGAGCTCCTATTGCATCTTTGGCTGACCCTTATTACAGCATGCCACCACTAATATTCCAAAGTATTAGCTGCATTCCTCAGGAGGACGGAATTCTCTTTGTGTTATTTATACATCTCAAGAAATTCTGCATACTCCCTCCCACCTCCTCTTGGTAAACTGGATAATTTAGATAAATATACCTTAAGGATCAGGTCATTTGTTTAAAAAACAGTACAGTCAGTTTTTCAGTGACAGCTTTAAGAAATCAGAGCAACCCTTTGGCAAGCATTCCTCAAACATGTCCACTTACTACCAGCAGGGCTGAAGATGGCAAGGGGGTGGAGGTCTTACAGATGGATGGTCACTAAGCACCAACCCTCCTTGTCTAGCTCATGTATAATAGAAGAGAAGGTTATCTACATTTGTCACCCCTGGAAGCTGACAACTTAGGCAGACACAAGTCTAGCATAATCCCAAGAGTAGGGCTCTCAGAAGATGGAAAAGAAAAAAATTAATGAGAACATCAAGTTTTAAAGAGTGGGGATGGAGGAAAGTAGAGTTAATGGTATATCGGTTATTATTAGCACTTATCTGGTCATAGAGATTGTTTCATTAAGAGATTTCTCATTATTGTTTAAAAGTCACTTAAAAATTGATGGCAATATGTTCTAAGGAAAGAAAAAAAAAAAGAAACGACTGCTTTGTTCAACTGATGAGTTTTAACTCTCTATGGAAATGGCACTTATCACTGGGATTCCCAAACCGAAATGAGATCACTTTGGCTTTGTTTGTAGAAACTAATCACCAAGTCATCAACTGTGGCCCCTGTTCGACTCCCTCCACACAGCCTTGCAAGCTGTGAGTCAGACGTGAGAGCAGAAAGCCTTTAAACTGAAGTAAAAAATAAAAGGAAAAATCACTAGAGACTGGGGACGCGTACCAACAGAGGAATGAACTGTGCATGACAGAGTCGTGCCTCGGTGAGGTGCCAAATCTCTGAAATCAAGAAACTAGACATCAGTTATCCTGCATTGCCAAAATAGCACAAGATATGTTCCCACGCAGCTGTTCACACCTGGCTAGGAAGCTTTACTGTTAACACTTTTTCTATCCTTCATCACCCTTATCTTTGAATTTTTCAAAACATACTTTTCAGTGGTCATGAAAACTAAGACTGTAAGCCCTCCACCTGCTTTACTTAAGTGATGTGAAAAAATACTCAAACTGAAATATTTCTGTCTCAGCTATAAAAGAGGGTCTATATAATAAGGATAGCCTCCCACAGGAAGTTAATAACATATTTGAACAGAGTGCTATGTAGCATTAATCTATAACTTCTGCATTATTAATGGAAGTGAAAAAAAAAAGAAGACAAGCCATCTACAGGTAATCTGTTTGTGGTGGATGCCATGGAATGGCTTCCTACAAGCTACTTGCAACTCCTTTCTCCCTTGTCTTTGTTTACTGAAGATGAAATACTATTTCTCAAAACCCTCTTGTACTTAGAAGAGACTTCTAGATATAGTTTTTGCCAGTGAGAAGTTGTTGGGGTGTTCTGGGAGAGTTTTTCAAAGGGATGGACTTGACAGGCATAGTCTATTTGCTATCTGTCCTTTTCTCCTTGGAAAGTGGACACAGAGCCTAGAGTTGCAACAGGTTTCTTGGAACCATGATGTAACATGAAAAAGCAGTCTAACTACTGGGGAAAGCAGAGGAGAAAAGTGAAAAGAGGTCACTTAATGAGTCCCAAACCACAGAAATTCTTTAAACGGTGAGACAAATATAGCAGTTGGGATTTTGGTTGTTTACAGCCAAACAGGATATGATTCGACGAACTATTGTTAATGACAGCTCTTCTGGGACATCCAGAAATTGGGCTAGTTCATCTAGTGGACAGTGCATGAGCTCAAGTCCGAACAAATGGAGATTCAAAGGACAGGAAGACAGCCTTAGTTCTGATGACAAGCTGAGGGACATCTAATGAGGTAGGAATGGTTTTTAACAAGCAATTGACAGAGTAGGTAAATGCGTAAAAACTGTGCTCTTCACATATGCAGATGGTATGACTGATATAAAAGAATCTGAACTGTTTTCCAGTTTTCATGTCTTTTAAACCCTCATTTTCTTTTCTGTTTCTATATTCTAACTCTTATGATTGAAATACACCAGCAAGAGTTTGGGCTGGAATTAGGAATTAACTATCAACTATGTGACCGTGAAACAAAATCTAACAGGTTCCCAAACCCATGACTTTAAGGGTCAGCAGCTAAATATAATCAATAGCCTTCCTAAATAGTTGTATTTAGTTCAATAACTTTATTAATATGTAGACCAATAATATATAATATTGGCCAATAATACATAGTCTAATGACATTTTTAAATAGCTGTAGTCAATATTTATTAATCCAGGCACTGGGATTTCATTTATTCTACAAACAATCCATAGGAGATAGGGTATACTCTTGTCCCCATTTTACAGTGAGGAAACTGAGGCTTGGAAAAACTAATATATTTGAGCCAACTACCTAGAAAGATTAATCCATAGTCTCAGGTCTTTCCCAAATTAAATGCATATGCAATTTCATAATTTTTATATTGTGTATTTTATATACCTCTATTTTAATGGAACACATTATACTATAATTATTTGTTTATGAGGTAGTTTTCACTGTTATACTGAATTCCTTGAGGGTAAGGATGGTTTCCAAACTTCTTTGTATGATCTGTGGAATACAACACAATGGGAGTTACATACAAATATTGGTGAATACTGCTGGGAATCAAGGATTCTTAACAGGGAAACTGAGGAGCTCTGTGCTGTTGGCCACCTTAATTTCACAGCTGTAGTACATAAGCCAGTAAGTATTTGAGAAGCAGATATTAAGTGCCTGGTATTATACTGGACCACAGGAAGTATTATTTTGCTTAATTAAGTCTAAATGGACACCTTATTTGGGAATATCTACAAGAGAAAAAGGATGCAGTATTCATCAAGAACAACTAATTCCCTTTCTTTTTAGGGTTACTAGTTTGGTAAATCAAGGGTTTCTCACAAACATAGTGTACCTTAATATCACTAAAATATTTGACAAAGTCTTCTACAATGTTCACAGATGAACTGGAGAATGCACACTAAATAACAGTAGACTGGATTAATAGTTAACTGAACATCCATCCCAAAGAGTGTTGATTAATGGAGGTCTTGAGTGATGAGTTGCAGGGATTATACTTGACATTGATCAACGATCTTATCAATGACATGGATGAGTCCATAATGATTAAATATGAGGATGGTATAAACCTAGGAAGGATAGCTAATATATTAGAGGACAAAAATCAATACTTTAAAATATCTTTATTGGCTAAAACAATGGGATAAACCTAACAAGCAAATATTTAACTCAGGTAAAGAGAATATCCTATGTTTAAAGAAATAGTTATAAAAATATGGGATTTTGCTTAATATTTTGGGGAGTATTTGGCTTGATAACAACTCAAAATAGAGCTTTTCGTTAAAAAGTGCACACCAATAATGACACCCAATATAAAAATTAAGGCAGCATTAATAAGTAGAATAAATTAAGATAAAAAGATGTAAGAGTCTCTTTGATTTTCTATGCCTTTTTTTCCCACACTACATCTGAAATACGGATCCAGTTCTCCATGCCATGCAACAGAAGACAATCATAAACTCAATAGACTTGAGCATATTCAGAATATGGCTAGCAAGAAGGCTACATGCATGGGTTATAATTTAAATGACTAGGACTGCTAGAGGAGTTTATACTAAATAACTGATTATACTTCTCAAGACTATGTGCTTATTTGCTTCATCCTTGTAAGGCCAGGTCTAAACATAGAACTTGGCATATGTTTGGAGTCCAGTAAATATTTGTTAATGAAGGTGGTCATAGCAATCACCTCAAATAGCTGAAGGAAGGGCTACAAATGAGGCTTAGATTCTGTGTCCAGGTTGGTTAACCCAGGAGCTATAGTAAATGTTACATGGAGAAAGCATTTGGATGGATACAAAGTGAGCAACCCATATCAATTAGAGTAATCTGATAGTACAAAGGGATGTATCATGAATTCTTGTCACTGTAAGTATGCCAACATGGGTTAAATGACATCCTGTGAAGGATTTTGTGGAGAAGACACCTATGGATGGGATGTAAGACTTGACCCTTTAAAGTCCCATTCAACTCTAAGATTCTGTCAAATGATTCATGCATTCATTCATTCCAAAAATATTTATTGAGTACAGACTACTCTAGGAACTGAGGAGATAATGGTGAACAAAAGCATGCAAAGTCCCCATCCCTGTGGAGCCCAAAGTGGAGACCAGTGGTCTCTAAAGTGGGCTGTGGGCACATCTGAAGGGAGAAAGAGAATAGAACTATTATTCACAGCTTAAGAAGTCTCATTCTTTTATTAACTTCTATATTTTACAATATGTTCTATAATGCATATAATATCATTAATAAGGTAATTAAGTGTATGTCACTTAGAATCAAAGGCATATATTTTGGAGAGTTAACACCCAAAAGCCTTTTTATGCTTAGGGTGTGTGATCAAACATATCATAGCAACCTCTGATAAAGAATGTCAAGTACTCATGTGAGTGAATACAAAACTGCAGCCATGTTAAGTACCCCACACACCTTCTATTCCTCCTAGTCGGGACTGTTCTAAGCTCAAACATAAAGCCTTCATGTTTGCATGCTCTGGGAGCCCTTTAATTGCTGGTGTTGCAGTGACAAATGAGCACATTCTACCCTTAGGAGCTGTCAGGACTTAACCCCTGCTATATTTGAATCCTAGAAGAACCAGCACCACAAGAATCCAGTCTAATGGCTCCATCATGGTGATAGGGATTGTTTTTAGCCACCATCATTTACAGACAAATCCTTTATAAGCCAGGTTTTTCTTAGAAAGACTGATGATTCAGGCCCAAGCCTTGAGAAGCAGGCAGGTAAGAGGCAGAAGTTAGTTGCCCTTACTAGGAAGCTACTGTGGGCCACACATGACATGTCTCTGTGACATAGAGAGATAAAACAGATAGAGATTTGTTCTATAGATTATATATAACCTTATAACATGTAAGGATATTAGGATAATCCTCCTTTAGCAAATAAGGAGGTGATGATAAATTGCCATTTAATGGTAGGCTGAAGTCCAGGATTTTGTGTCACATTAGTGAGCCCTTCCTTACCCCACTCCTGGCCCACATCTCAGGATAAAGCCCAAACTCCCCATCAAGGCCTGCCAAAGCTGTATCATCTGCTTTTTGCCCAGCTCTTGGAGCCTCCCATTTTAATCTCTTGCCATTTACTCTCTCATCTCTCATTCACATTTCTGTTTTACTGAACTTCTTGTAGTTCCTCTAACAAACCATGCTTTCTCTCACCCCCACGCCATTCTCTTTTCCCCCAGGCCAGCTGCACCAGGCACTGTATGCTTCCCATACAGAGCAGTTTTCTCACTGTATTCTCATTACACCTTTGTAGCCCGCAGTGGACTATAAGCTCTAGAGAGAGTACCTATCTTCCTCTTCGTTTTCTAATGAACTCTGCACTGAACTCATGTCCTGGCACTCAGTAGATTCAATAAATATTTACTGAATACGCATGAAGATGAAAAACGGCATCTTAGAAAAGTTAACTTACCGAAAGTCATGCAGTAATATCTGGAAGAGGACTGAACCCAGGTCAGCCTCATTCCAAAGTCCAAGATTTAACCTGCTATTTGTATGTTGGGAGCCAAATGGATGCCAATCCACCCATCTGGGTACTAGTTCCCTTAACTAGGAAATGGGAGTATGGGTCTTTAAAATGGTGTAGTATAAGGAAATGAAGATTGTATAATATAAAAGGAATCTAAGATAAAGGCCTTATTCGATGCTATGTGACGTTGGGCAGGTCACTCAAATTTCTCTGGGCCACAGTTTCTGTAATAATATAAGAAGGTTTTCTCGATAGTCTCTGAATTCTCTTGTTAACTCTGAACACAGGTGACGCTTGAACAACACTGGCTTGAGCTACACAGATCCACTTACACACAATTAAAAAAAAAATAAATACAACCCAGTACTATACATGTATTTTCTCTTCTTTATGATTGTCTTAACTTTTATTCCTGAAGCTTCCTTTATCATAAGAATATAGTATGTAATATATATAAAATACAAAATAAGTCTTAATTGACTGTTTATGTTATTGGTAAGGCTTCTTGGTCAACATCAGGCTATTAGTAGTTAGGTTTTTAGGGAATCAAAAGTTATATGCAGATTTTTGACATGTGGGTTGGGGGTGGTCAGTGCTCCTAACCCTTGTATTGTTCAAGGGTCAACTGTACTACTATGTAAGGAACTTCAAAGTTGCAACTTTTTCCATCCTATAGGTTTGGTACTCTTGGTTCCTGCTTATACGTACTGTGTGAGGTATGCCCACAGCAATACTCTTCTTAGACTCACCTGATTCCCAGGCATACCAGAAAAGCTGAAAATTTCATGATAAAGGACAGTAATAATAATAACAATGATGATCAAGTGCTTATTGTATGCCAAGACAAAAACTGCTCATTTTGTGACTTAAAGAACAAGGGGCTGAATGATCTTCAAATATAATGAAAGAGAAGAAGAGAATAAAGATAATTATGGCATGAAGAGTCATACACTTTGATCTATTATCCAAAAATGTGACAAGTGACTAAAACTCCACTGAAGACCAAGCTTTAGATCATTTATTAATACAATGGGGTCAGAGTCAAAGGAAAGACTATCACTTATCTATCTCTCCAGACTGGGGAGTAAATAACTTTTTAAAATCTCATTATATACTGGCTACAGTTAACATTATCCTAAGAAATTTCTATACTGGGCAAATCTACATGGGTGAAAATTAACTTAGGATAGAGTTTTCTCACGTTCCAAAGAATAACCATAGGATCTGGAAAAACAAAAGAAGCATTAGGTGACAAAAATTTGAAAAGTGACAGTGCTGATTATTGTATGCTCCTTTTAGAGGCTTACAATGCATGTTAGCATATCGGAGACATGAAGACTGCAGTAAGAAAACCTGCTCCGTGGGGCATAACTCAGAATTCTCCATATGCATTTGGCCAGTGAACTTTTTTTTATAGAATGCCTTGTGTTTATGTCCATGGAATTAGTACAGTGAAATACTGGCTTTGGAGGTTCCCAGAGACAGTCCCTGTCTGTTGGGATTCTAGCAGTGGGCACGTGCAAAGGGGACTGCTATGAAGACCTGTCTGATTTAGGGAAAATAAGATTGGCTTTGGTCTGGGCCAGAAGTTACTCATGAGTGGTATTGTCATTTCCATGATAAAAAGTCAACCCTGGATGAAGGCTTAGAAGAAAAGGCCAACTCTTAATCAGTCGTTTGAATTAACAGTTTAGTTACTGGGGCTGTCTCACACAGTCATAGGAATTTATATTTTCATTTTATCCCAAAGAAAAACTTGACCATCTTTCTTTAATACTATCAACCTGGAAGCCTGACAGTAAGGATTAAAAATTGCTCCTTCCTTCCCACTTGGTTATTGGAAAGGCTCTGAAAGGTAATCAGTCTTGTGAAGCTACACTTTACAGTCTGCATAAAAATGCCATGATTTCCCTTCCTCTCCCCAACCTAATTGAAAGTGCATAATATCACCCAGCTGGGGAAATGTAAACGGTAAACATACGCAATATATCATGCTATCACACAAAAGCTGGTTACTAATAGGGACTGAGTGGTTGTCAGGACCAAAAGAAATCTGGAAAACAAGTCTTTTTTTCATCTAAAATGAGAGCTCTTTGTGCCTGCCACCCCTCCCCCTCAACTCCTCCCTTCAGAATTCAAGCTACAGCCAGATTAAGCCAAGGTCAGTCAACTCATTCCTTGCGTGTGTAATTCCAGGGGTCACCTAACAAGGTATATTGACTAAAACGCTCTTATATCAGCCTTTCAAGAGATGAGGCATTTTATTTGTGGCAGGAGGTGGGTTTGAAATTATTTTGTTCCCTACCTACTTCAATTGTACTGACAGATGGTCTTATTATCTTTTTCCTTAGCTGCTAAGCTTAAAGATCCTTGGCCTTGTCACCTCTTATCTTTCTCTACTTCATCAAACTCCTATTGCCAAGATTATCTCTTTTTCTACCTCTGATCATCCATGAACATCTATACAGGATCACATTTTCCTTAAGCGCAAAATCCCAACCTTGCTCTTCGAGGTCCTCTGCACCTCTACACTCTCTATAATTCCAACTCCATTACACCTACAAAGAAGCCACCATTCTCCGACTCCTCACCTCCCAGTGTCATGACATTTTCTTGAATAAGTCTTTCACAGTGGGACTTGTAGGAGAAAGGACAATATTCCTTCAAAGTTTTCATCATTAGTCCTTTGCCACAATATCCTTTCAAAAACTCCCTGTTGCACCATGACCTCAGTGATGACCATTCATTCATGCCAACTTATGACAGGCTATTTTGTTTTATTTTTGATGGCTAATACCTTACTGGTGGGTCAAAGCCTAGCTCTTACCAAAAGGACTATCTCATTTCAGTTTTGATAGATTAAAGGATATATTTAATAGATAAAGGGTGTATTTTTATCAATATATTTTTATTGGAGACATGACTTGAAACTTACTGAATTAAAACCATATTTGTCTTTTAATAAGCTATATTACCTGTCAACTGGAACCAGTGGGTGATACGGTTTGTTGACCTTGGCATAGAGACCCTCTAAGTTGTCTCTCTCTGGAGACAGTGGACGGCTCTCCCGGTGGTAACCCAGTGGTCCAGCCCGAGGTGGAGATGGTGACCTGTAGACACTTGATGCACACGGTTCCCGGAAGTGGTTCACTCTGGCGTAGTTGGGGTCCATTTCATCATCGTCCATATCATGCAGCGATCCAGTTGCACCAGCAGTGCAATCAATAAGACCTCTTGCCTGCTTTTCCCTTAGCTCCTGGTGTTTTGCTACAATCCTGAAAAAGAAATAGAACAGGGAGCAGAGACATATGTGAATTTTATGTGGAAATACAATGACAGACTCTCCTGGATCTATGTTGATTTCTCCTAGTCAGTCACTTAGCTGTTACTCTCCTATTAACCAATATCCGTGGGGTTAATTTTATATCTCTGAGCTTTATTTGTTATGGGGTCTTGACTTTTATGGCAATGGAATAGGTATTTTGACACCTTGCCCACCGATGACTGTGCTGACTGCAGAGTCAGAGGCTGATTTTCATTAACATTCCCTTCTTACAAAGGGGTGTGCCCCATGGGAACAGTACATTGGTGGTGTGATAATATGGAAGTCTTCCTTGGGAGAGGGATGCGTGTTAAAGAGCCCATCAGAATCACATACTTTGGCTATGATTTCCCTATTTGGTACCCTAGAGTTCTAGTGTATTCTTTTAAAGGAAAGAGCTTGCAAGAATTGATTTAAATATGAAAAAGAAATACAGAGGCTTTCTGGTCACTGAAAGCAGTGGGATCCGAGGTAATTTATGAGAGACTCTAAGTTTTTTGGTTACACAAATGGAGATCATTGTGTCTCATTATATAGGGGCTGGGGACAGAGTAAAATAGTAAAGAAATTAATAGGCTCCTGACAGAGATGAATTGGCACATATAAGTGAATTAAACATTACTGGCAGAACTCCACGGCGCACAAGCCTTAAGTGATATTACAAAATGCTACTGCTAATCAGTATACTGTGTAGACTGCTGGGAATGGGAGCAGCAAAATGCACCTAGGTGGATTCCAAATCCATCTGAATTTTAAGAATTTGACATTTAATCTGGAAAGTGTTAGATCAGCTCTCCTAAATTCTCAGTTATGTGTTAAAATGGAAAGGTCACTGTGGCATCTCATTGGACAATGGTGATGTGATGGTGTCAGGAGGTGTTCTGTGCTAATGAGGAAAGAAGGTAACCTTACGTCACTGGGCAAACAGGGTGCATCATGTATGCACACTATGAGAGAAGATAGGTATGCTGGTTAAGGCAGCCAGAGGAAGAACTCAGGAGAGGATGGGGACAAGCTGGAATCCTGGGCTCTGAGAATACAAGAGGGCTGTGGGCTAGTAGTGAAAGATCTGTACCAGCCTAGACACATTTATAGAGATCTTGGATGAATTAAAAAAAAACAAAAACTGAACTCATTCGGTACATTTTCTTCAAGCAAAAACAGGTGTTTTTGCACAGGGCAGCTAGCTTTATTTTACAGAACATCAAATTCTTTGTAAAAATCTTTAAAAGCCATCCTCTTTATCTTTCAAGGTATTTTCTCTTTTGGCAGAATGGCTTTTTTTTTTTTTTTAAGGGGAGAGAAGGGAAGGGAAAAAAAAAACAAAACATGAAGAAGATACAGGACAAAAATCCAGCATCTAACCCCAAGTCACAACAGATGAAAATAAACGCCAGGGTACATTACTGCATTCCTCTTTGACTAAGTCAAATCATGTATCCTACACAGAAGTAATTAGAAGAATTTATATTTTTGTAAAGAGGAGCTTGAATCTCCAAGGGATTCTGAATGAAGATGAAAGGAAGATTACACGGTAGGGTACCCGTTAAGAAGCCCTGCCTGTCCCCTTTCAGTGCATGTTAGTCCTAGATTCACGGATGTTTGTTTTGAATAATTTTCTATAAATAAGATAACTTGTTCTCTTCTGCAACGGAACAGTCCTTTCAGGGACAGTGCGGACTGGATTATCAGAGAACACTCGCTGCACTACGATGATAGGAATGGATTTCCATTGCAAAGAGAACGCAGGGCATCAATAAAGTCAGGGGGTGGGATTTCTGTGTGGTTACTGTGCCTCCTCAGTGCGATGCCTTCATGAGAAATCATTCAGCAGAATGATGAACATCTCGTGGCTGCTGCATAAAGCTACACTTGTGCATTAATGAAAGAAGAAAACACCAAGCCTGGTTTTTAAAAGTCACAGAAATAGAACACCAGTATCTGTGCACCTTATCTCATCACTTCTCTGTCTTAGAGGTTTTCTCATTAATTAGGCTTGCTGGGTATGTAAAGATTCTCAGATGAAAAGTACTCTGTGTATGCAGAGCAATATTTTATCTTGTATTTTTTTCTTTCAAAAACAAAACTAAATTTCTCCTTGATCCTCTCTGCACCACTGAGTATTTCAGTAACTAATTTCATATTAATCACTCAGTAGGTGAAATAGTAATTTCTTTGAACCGTCATTATTATGCCATATATCAGGGTCTCTCCGTGTGGGGGAGGACAAGGCAATCTGAAAAGGGGCGTACAGAGGCAGAAGAAACTCTCTCCTGAGAGAAATGTCAAGGAAATAGAGTTTTTTGTTTTTGGGAGCTCTGACCTCCCTGCCTCAACTCAGTGTGAGGATTCTAATTGTTTAGAGTCTTTTCCACTTTGAGGTCTTCTTATCACTGGGAACTCAACCTGTTAAAATATCTATTTTTCAAAATAGCTCTTGATAATACATCTTTTTTATTGGACAGTACCACCAGGTTCCCCATTCTCCCCCTGCACAGTGCTTTTGAATTGTTCTTATTTCTTCTCTCTTTTTCTTACAAAAACATTATTGTTTCATTTTTACCATTATAACTCTTGGATATCCTCCTTTATTTCCATTTCTTTAGACAAACTCTGGTATTCAGGCTTTATATTACCTAGCTGTGCATTGTCCAATATGGTGGCCACTAGCCACAAGATGCTATATACATTTAAATTAGAATAATTACAGTTAAATAAAATATAAAGTTCAGCTTCTCAGTGTCACAAATTGCATTTTAAATGTTCAATAGCCACATGTGACTGGTGACTACTGTGTCAGACAATGCAGGTACAGATTAATTCCATCATTGCAGAAAATTCTATTGGATTGTGCTGGCCTAGATGATTTTAACACTTTTTGGTATGTCACCTTGTGCCACTTTAATCTATACCTTAAAAGGCTGTTGGATGATTTTATATCATATCTCTGTCAGATCAAGAATCTCTAACAAGAGATTATAGTAAATGATGGAGTTAGAGTATGGCTCCTCTACTTCCTCCCTCAAACCCTAAGTGTGCAAACAGTTGAGAAGTTGGGAAGACAAGATTAAATCTACAACTGAATTAGAAAATGACCATAAATCTTATACCATGGAATGAAATTTGGGCTCAACTCAAAAGGGAGAGTTCATCAAGAGTTGATACATGCCTACGTCCCTAGCAGCGTATACATTTCAGTGAAAGTAAGATCAAGATTACAGAAAATAAACTTCTATTTAGAAAATGATAGTTTGAAGGCAAATTTAGGATCCTTTGGAATTGTGGGGTAAATCCTTGTGAAGTTCCAACTTAAGGCTGGAGGAGGGATGGAGCTAGAAGAAAGCTCTTTTCTCTGAGAAATGTATTTCCTCCTACGCTGAAGAAACTTCATGGAGTAAAAGGAGACAAGAGAAAAGAAGCTCTAACCTATTTTGTAGCTGAAAGGCAGAATTAGCTGAGCAGAAAAAAACCAAATACAAACTCATCAAAATAAAGCCAATAATCTAAGAGACTTCACTAAGCAAGCTGATCTCTTTCAGCTTGATCTGCTCTCTTAAAATGGAAAACCATGGAAAACAAGCCCCCCAGGGTGTGCACCCAGCAGATGTGGCAAGAAGATATTTTGAAAGAACATATGGAATTCAAGTTGCTGGTGACCTTAGATCTCTACATCCTCCATGTCCAGTAGCACAGATTTAAAACAAATTTTTTAAAACACTTTATAAAATGAAATTAATTCAATGGTTCATAACAAGTGTTTGAAAAATTAAATACAATAAAGGAGAAAAATATTAGGGGTTATTGCCCATAGTATGCATAAGTATTGTTTCGAGAAGGAGAAAAATCAAGTCATCTAAAAATTCAGGCAAATTCAGGCTAGCCTCAAACATAAATAAAGCCCAAAGAAGAACATTCTCAAACATTTCAAGGGAATAGAGCTCATTGACTTACTGCAAAATACTACTTAACAATTAAAAGCAGTCAACCAAAAATGGAATCAAAATGAAGAATTCAACTTGATAAGGCTGTGGAATGACTGGTGTGAAGGTGAGAGGTACCTTAACCTTGGATTAAAGGTTAAACATTTGTAGCAACATAATTATGGAAAAACACAAGTATGATAAACTCTGACAATATAAAAATAATAATCATTAGTGAAAATCAGAAACCAATAAGGATGTGTAGGAGAAAGCGTTTATATTCAGTTGTATTCACTTCCTCACTTTCTAAAGCAGGCATTGGTAATGACTGTTGAAAGTTGATAAATCAGGAAAAAGAGGGTATAGTTATTAAATATTTCTACAGAAAAGCTACTTGTTTTAGTAGCTTTAGGGCACCTGGGTGGCTCAGTGGGCTAAAGCCTCTGCCTTTGGCTCAGGTCATGATTCCAGGGTCCTGGGATCGAGCCCCGCATTGGGCTCTTTGCTCAGCAGGGAACCTGCTTCCTCCTCTCTCTCTGCCTGCCTCTCTGCCTACTTGTGATCTCTGTCTGTCAAATAAATAAATAAAAGCTTTAAAGAAAAAGCTATTAAAACAACAAATTATCAGAAGAGAAATGTATGAAATAAAACTCCAACCATATAGAAAATAGAAAACAGGGGGTGCCTGGGTGGCTCAGTTGGTTAAGCTGGATTTTGGTTCAAGTCATGATTGTTGTGAGATCGAGCCCTGTGTCAGGCTCCACGCTCAGTGGGGAGTCTGCTTGGGATTCTCTCTCTCCCTCTCCCTTTGCCCCTTCCCCTACTCTTTCTCTCTTTCTCTCAAATAAATAAATTCTAAAAAGATAGAAAGCAGAAGCAGCAAAAAAGTAACATAAAATCAGATGACCACATTTATCTTTTATGACAACAAATGAAAATGGAATAAATGTCCTTATTGTAACTAAAGAATCCCAGATGTGATAAAAAAGGAAAATATACTAGATGATATTGAAATAGTGAAAAAAACGAGGAAAAGCCTAAATGTGCAGTAATAGGAGACCAGGAAAGATGTATGGTACAGCTAAAAAATACAGTCATCTTATTCCCATTCTAAAAAGAAATAAGATACACATATGGGCCAAGATACATACAGATATTTGTATGATGTATTACATATTCTTGCATATGCATAGAAAATGTCTGGATGGATACAAAAAATTTCATAATGGTGATCACCTCTTGAAAGTGGAATTGGAGGTACAGTATCTGATTTTTTATATCATATATTTTTAGGATAATTTTTAAAATTTCAAAAATATAAAAAGTCCCTTAAACTACATATTGACTGTTATGGTGAATCAAAACTTAAAAAAAAAATTAAACAGGCAATAACAGGCAGGCTTTGTCTTGGAAATCTGATTTTTCATGATTCCATTATTGACTCAGTTGTGGCAATTTTCCTCAAATTGCTGTTCATTGAACATTTGTTTGGTCCCTTTCAAAATGACTGCTTTTGCCTAGAGTACCCATTTTCCATTTACCAAATATTTGACTTGTTTAACTTTACTCATTTAAAATGCATTTTAAACTCTATTACAGCTCCATATTGATCTCAACAATTCTCTTCTTCAACCTGTGTATTCTCTATTAATCTGTAATTGTTATATATTACTTTATAAAACAAATGAAAACATTTTTCATTTATTTCAAGGCATTCTGCTTCCAGAAATACACTGCAAACTCCTTGAGGGTTATGTGAGTGTTCTTTCTGTTAGTTATGGCTAACTGATTTATTCACTCATACTGATATTATATCGTATAGTAGAAATAAAGAAAGAAAAATTTTCAGTTCCTGACTTATTATCAGGGAACTATAAACATGTAACTACAATTCAGTGTGAAGACAAAGATACTACAGATCAATGTCATTTCAATCAAACTCAACTCAGGTTTAGTTTGCCAAAATTAGCAATGTGTTTTTAAAATTTATTTAGAAAGTGAAGGACAAAGAATAGCCAAAATAATTTTGAAAAATAAGAATAAAGTTGCAAGATTTAATCTACTGGCTTTAAGACTTACTATAAATCTTCAGTAATCAAGGAAAAGACTAGACAAGTAGATAAATGAAATAGAAGACATAGTCCAGTAATATACCCACACATATTTGGTGAAGTGATTTAGAACAAATATACCAAGACATTTCGATTTAGAAGGGAGAATCTCTTCAACAAGTGGTGCTGCTAAGTACATAAGGGAAATCCACAAGGGAAACAAGAACTTTGGTTCTTACATTATACCATAACAAAAAATCAATTCAAGATGGAAGACAGGCCTGAACATGAAGTCTACAACAATAAAGCTACTAGAACAAAATAAAGGAGAATATCTTTAGCCTTGGGTTAGGCAAATAGTTCCTAGAGAGGACAAGGAACACAGGGATCATTAACGAAAAAATGAGTAAGTGGAACATCACCAAAATTAAAATCTTCTCATTAAAAAGGATCAAGAAAATGACAGGCAAATGAGAGAAAACATTTGTAACACATCTAATGAAGGCTTTATATGAAAAATGCTAAAAAAAATCCTTGCAACTTACCAACAAAAAGAAAAATGGCCCAGTTAGAACCAGGCAAAAGATTTAAACAGATACTTTACAAGGGAAGAGCTAGAAATGCCCAATAAGCAAATAAAAACATTCTGAACATTATAGGTCATCAGGGAAATACAAATTAAAACCATAATGAGATGCCCTTATCAAAATGAAAAAGAATGACAACAGCAAATGTTGGAAAAGATGGGGAACTTCCAGAACTTTCAGACACTGTTGCTGGTATTATGAAACAACATGATCCCTTTGGGAAAAGGGCTGGGAGCTCCTTATCAAACTAGACATGCACCAAACCTATGACCTAACAATTCACCTCTCAGATACTTACACAAGAGAAACAACAACAGAGACCCACAAAAGTCCTTGAAGAATGTTTGGTAGCAGCCTTATTCATCATAACGAGAAATGAAAATAAGATGTCCACCAGCAGGAGAATGGATAACCAAAGAATGGTATATTTATACAACAGAATATAAATCGGCAACAATGATAAACAAATCAGCTACTGAAATAACAACAGGGGTGAATCTCAAAATGATCGTGCTCAGTGAGAGAAGCGGAACACACACACACACTCTTACTACATCATTCAAGAAATTCTAGATCAGGCAAGACAATCCTGTGGTGATAGAAATCAGATCAGTTACTTCCTGGCCTGGGGGGTGTACTAAACAGGGGAAGGCAGGGGGATGAGAATGGGAAACATTCTTGGGTGATAGAAATACTCTATATCTTGATATACATTCGTCAAAGTAGAATATATTCTTCTGTTTATATGAGACCTAAATATTTCACTGTATGCAAACTATGCTTCAATTTAAACTAAAACAGAAAACAAAAAATTAAAGCAAAGAATGCCAATGACATTGTTTATACCCTTTAAAATACACATGATAGAATCTAACAAATTAGGAGCAAGCAATTCACATATTATTCTTTCCTTTTTAAATATATTACCTAAAAGTAATTGTTATCATAACAAGTTAAGACAATGGGTGTAATTGCTGGGAAAATATTTTAATTGCTTAAGGAAATACATCCTCTTTTCAAGCAATTTGAACACTCCTGAAGTAACAATTTATAAGGCAGCTATTGATTTTGATAAGTACATATTATTCTTATTGATCCATAAACACATCCTCTAAAGACCAGACAGCTTGTTTTAAGTCTATTACAAGTTTCTGTATTCATATTCAATAAAGATTTTTTGGGCACCTACATGTTTAAGGTTTTGATCTTGATGCTGAGATGGAGCAGTACATAGAAATCCTTGTCTTTGTAGAATTTATATGCTAGCCAGGGGAGGCAGAAACAGACAGCAAATTAGCTAGATAAAATAAAAAATGGTGTCAGATGGCAGTATGTGCAGTAGAGGGAAATAGAACAGGCAAAGTTTCTAGGAGTGTTGGGGGTAGAGTGGGAGGGTTACACTTCTAAATATGTGGTAAGGTACTGTGTGGGAATATTAGTTAAAGGCTTGAGGAGGAGGGTAAAATGTTCACAGATAATTGTGGAAGTCTATTTCAGGAAGCGGGGATAGCAAGTACAAAGACCCTGAGGCAGGTAAGTGCCAAAAACAGCAAGGAGGCCAGTGTGAGGGAATGAGAAGTTAGAGTACCAGAGAGGAAATTAGGGCCTAGCTCATGTAGGGCCTTGAGGTCCAAGCTAAAGATTTCGGTTTTTACTCTCAGTGAGGTGGGAAGCCAATGGGAGGTTTTAAGCATTGAAGCGATATGGTCTGTCTGACTTGCATGCTAAAGGAATCTCTTTGAGTGCTGTAACTGAGAAGGTGGTGGGGTGCTGGTTAAGAAAACAGCCATGAAGACAAGTTGCAGGCTATTAAAATAACCCAGGGGAGAGACAGGGGTGTGGGTGAAAGTGTACCAGTGGACTTGGTAAGAACCAGTTGCATCTAAAAGCTAAAAATAAAGCTGAATTAAAAAATATACATATCCTGGGGGCACCTGGGTGGCTCAGTGGGTTAAAGCCTCTGCCTTCGGCTCAGGTCATGATCTTACAGTCCTGGGATTGAGCCCCGCATCGGGCTCTCTGCTCAGCAGGGAGCCTGCTTCCCTCTCTCTCTCTCTCTCTCTCTGCCTACTGGTGATCTCTCTGTCAAATAAATAAATAAAATCTTTTAAAAAAATCCTGTAATGAAGATACCCTTCCAACTCCAAATCAGGGAGCTTGTCCTACACACAAGAGCCCATCCTATCCACTATTTCATCTATCTGACAGGAAGAGCAGACATGAGTAGTATTTATGATGAATTTTCCCACAATGACAGGACTCATTTCTCATGAGGCACACAAGTCCCAATTTTAGAGATGAGGAAACGGATGTTCAGAAGGGTTAGGTGTTTTCTTAGAGACCATGTATGTGTTAAGTGGCAGGAACTGGATTCTTGAATTCCACCCAGGTGCCCGAGTTCAATATGATGTTTACAAGTATTGTAAACATAATCATGTTAAAAAAATTATATAGCGAAAGCTTTCAGATGTCCCAAAGTACAGAATGTAGTGCAATGAACCTCCCTATACCTATTATCTGATTCTGTATTCAATAATTAAAGATGTTACCACTGTTTTCATTTAATTTTTCTTTAAAAATATTTTCTGCAAAGTATTTTTTTAAAGATTTTTAAAAAATTTTTTATTATTTATCTGACAGACAGAGATCACAGTAGGCAGAGAGGCAGGCAGAGAGAGAGGAGGAAGCAGGCTCCCTGCCGAGCAGACAGCCCAATGCGGGGCTCGATCCCAGGACCCTGGGATCATGACCCGAGCCGAAGGCAGAGGCTTTAACCCACTGAGCCACCCAGGCGCCCCTTCTGCAAAGTATTTTGAAAGCAAATCCTAGTCATTTATTCTTTATCTACTTCAGAAAACATATCACAAAAAATCATGAACATTATATAGCAACAATGCCATTAGTCACTTAAAAATTAACAATATTCCTTAACATCATCTAAATACCTAGCTCATAAACTAATCTCCCCATGTGCTTAAAACGTGCCTCTTTCTCAGTGGATTTATTTGGATCGGGCTCCAAAAACTCACCACACATTACATTTGGTGATGTCTCTTCACTCTCATTTCCTATCAAGAACTGTACTCTTTTCTTTTTTGCTTTTTAATTATTCCATGCCCCTGAATTGTTGCAGAAACCCAGCCGGCTGTCTTGCAGGTGGTCCCACATGCTGGATTTGTTTGCTTCTTTGTGGTGTGATTTAACTTATTCCTCCATTCCCCGCATTTCCTGCTAATGAAAAGTAGGTCCACAGCAGCAATGTCCAGTAGGTCTTCCTGCGATGATGGAAATGTCCTACATGTGTGCTACAGCAGCTACATGTGGCCACTGAGCACTCAAAATGTGGCTAAGGTGATGAAAGTACACATTTTTAATTTCAATTAATTTAAATATAAATAATACATGTGACTATGGCTATTGTAATGGACAGTGTCCCTGGAGACTTAGTTTTAGGTTCAACTTTTGGTGGGAAAGAATACTGTGGTGGGTTGACTGTTGATCCCCGCAAAAGGTATGTCCACCGGGAGCATGTAAATGTGACCTTATTTTTTTTTTAAAGATTTTGTTTATTTATTTGACAGACAGAGATCACAGGTTGGCAGAGAGGCAGGCAGAGAGAGAGGAGGAGGCAGGCTCCCTGCTGAGCAGAGAGGCCAATGTGGGGCTCGATCCCAGGACCCTAGGATCATGACCTGGGCCAAAGACAGAGGCTTTAACCCACTGAGCCACCCAGGCACCCCTAAATGTGACCTTATATTGAAGTTTGATTACCCTAAGTTATACAGAATAGGGAAGGCAGAATAAGTGCTTAATTCATTTTAATTGCTGGTTTTTCAGAATAAGGAGTTTGTGCCCTAGTAATTCCAGTGGTGACCAATGATTTATTAGACATTTTTTGGGGGGAAACAAAGGGTTGTGAATATCATTATAAACCCATCATATGTTTTATTATTTTTAAAAAATTTTTAAATTAACATACAATGTATCACTTGTTTCAAAGGTACAGGTCTGTGATTGATCAGTCTTACACAATTCATAGCACTCATCATAGCATATACCTTCCCCAATGTCCATCCCCAGCCACTTTATTTATTTATTTATTTATGAGAGAGAGCAGAGGAGTGGGGCAGAGGGGGAGAGAATCCTAAGCTGATTCCATGATCAGTGTGGAGCTTGATCTGGGGCCCGATCTCATGAACCTGAGATCATGAGCTGAGCTGAAATTGAGTCAAACACTTAACCAAGTGAGCCACTCAGGCACCCCATGAACTCATATTTAAAAAAAAATACATATTTGGGGTTTTCAATCCATTGTATTCTTCACTCTTTTTCTTGCATGCACTGTTGCATTATCACTGGAAACTGCTTTATGTTGGCTCCTTTATTCTTTTGACTTGACCTAATTGTCTTTGACAGCTTCTTTGCTTTTTGACAAAGAAGTTGTCTCAGCTTCACGTTGAGTATCTCTTGTTCCTATCTTGGTAGCAGCCATTTCACCCAGGAACTATTCTGTCCAGTGGGAAGTGATATTCAGAGCACAACCTGGCCTTTAGAAAGTTCATGCCATTGGGTTATCATTGCTTCCATGACTTTTCTATGGATAGAGTTAGGAAATATATCTTTTCTTTCTTTCTTTTTTAAAAGTATTTTATTTACTTGACAGAGGGAGAGAGATTGAGCACAGCAGGGGGAGCAGCAGGCAGAGAGAGGGAGCAGGAGGCAGAGGAGAGGGAAAAGCAGGCACGTCAAGCGGGAAGTCCAGCCTGATGCGGGCCTCAATCCCAGGACCCCGGGCTCTTGACCTGAGCCGGAGGCAGATGCTTAACAACTGAGCCACCCAGGTGGCCCAGGGAGTACATCTTTCAAAACAAACAAACAAACAAACAAACAGACAAACAAAAGGAGGGAGGAGTCAAGATGGAGGAGGACTAGCAGACTGAGATGACATCAGATCCTAGGAGTTCAGATAGATAATTATCAAACCATTCCGAACACCTACAAACCCAACAGGAGATAGAAGAGAAGAAGAGCTGCAATTCTAGAAACAGAAAATCGACCACTTTCTGAAAGGTAGGACGTGCAGAGAAGTGAATCCAAAGTGACGGGAAGATAGACCATGGGGGGAGGGGCCAGCTCCCAGGAAGCGGTGGAGCAGCAGAGCACAAAATTCGAAATTTTAAGTCTGCTCCACTGAGGTACATCACTCCAGAGACTAAGCAGGGGTGGAGCCCTCACGGGGACAGTGTGGTCTCAGGTCCTGCGGGGTCACAGAAATATCGGGGGGTCTGAGTGTAGCAGAGCTCGCAGGTATCAGAGCAGAGAAGCCGGCTACAGAGACGGAGCTGAGGAGTGAGATCTCAGTTCAGGGTTATCTTAATCTGTGATCCACAGCACAGACCACTGCTCTTTGAGCAGGGACCCCACAAGTGACAGATCCGGGGGAACCCACCTTCATCCACCAGAAGAGCAGAGCAACAAGAATCTGCTGGGCTTGGAGACTCGAAACGAGGCTGTGCGCCAGGGACAGAAATGCTCGGTCACAGGCCGGGTGAGCTTGGAGCGCATCCAGAGACTAGGGAGATGGGGGTGATTGAGTGCTTTTCTCCCAGGGTGCACTGAGGAGTGGGGCCCCGAGCTCTTGGCCCTCTGGACATTGGAAGGCCACCATTTTCATTCCCATCATCCAGAGCTCTACGGAAAGCGTTCAGGAAACAAAAGCTCCTGAGAGAGAACACCAGCAGATTACTTATCCTGGCCTCTGGCAAGGGTGGTGCAATTCCACCTCAGGCAAAGACACTTGAGAATCACTGCAACAGACTTCTACCCCAGAATATCAGCAAGAACATCCAGCCAAGACCAAGCTCACTGATCAAAGAGAACAGCACAATTCCAGAGGCAGGGAAAGCAAAGCATGGAATTCATGGCTTTCTCCCCGTGATTCTTCAGTCTTGCAAAATTAATTAAAATTTTTTTAATTTTATTTTTTCTTATTCTTTTTTTTAACTTTTCCTCTTGCCTCTTTTAACATTTTTAAACTAATTTGTCTTAACAATACCTTTCTTTAAAAAAATATCTTTTTAAACCTTCATTATTATAGTCATATTTTATCCTTCATTGTATCTAACTTTATTTTTTGTATACATATAGGGTATTTCTTCTAAAAAGTTTTTGGGATACAATTCTTCTAACAGATCAAAATATACCCTAAATCTAGCACAAGGCTTTGTTCTAGTCTCTAGCCTGAGGAAATTCTCTCCACTTAATTTTTCTTTATTTTTTTTTAAAGATTTTATTTATTTATTTGTTAGAGAGCGAGCGAGCACAGGCAGACAGAGAGGCAGGCAGAGGCAGAGGGAGAAGCAGGCTCCCTGCTGAGCAGGGAGCCGGATGTGGGACTCAATCCCAGGATGCTGGGATCATGACCTGAGCCAAAGACAGCCGCTTAACCAACTGAGCCACCTAGGCGTCCCAATTTTTCTTTCTTTTTCTAACCAACTTATCTTATCAGTTCCTCTTTTTAGAATTTTTAAAAAAATTTTCATCCTTACAGTCATATTCCATCCCTTCATCATGTTTACCCTTATTTATATATATATATATATATATATATATATATATATATA